>NNCF01127982.1:223435-248223 GCA_002313205.1 Laupala kohalensis
TCCATCTCAATTACAAAACAAGGAAGAGGTGGTTGGAAGAGGAGAGGAAGAAGAAAAGGAAGAACGAAAGAACACACTGGCAAAAATGATAAAAAAGATAATTAAGAGCGCATATTGGGTCTGGGATTTGAATAGAACCGAATTAAATCGCAACTGTAAATCTACCAGGATCAGTTTTATTTCCTTTGCCGCATCTTCAAAAACGTTTTAAATATATAGCATTGACAACATTGTGAGTATTTATAAACATTTATACTTCTCTTTAGACCAATATATACAGTAATTAGATATAAAAAATGCAAAATCATAATACCGTAGTTTTCGACAAACATTTAATGATGTTCAAGAAGATAAATGTTGTATCAAGTCTCATTGAGCGTTTTATATTGAAATCACCAGTTTCGAAACAGCCACATTTTATACGTCATCATTTGTATTTATTTTATTTGTTTGAGACACAATTTTTGGAGCAAGTGGAATCGTACTGATTAGCTGTGTTCTCATAACGCGTAACATGTAATATATTTCAAAGTATAGCATTTGTAATCCTGTAGGCCGTTTCATTTTTAATTTTGGGATTCATTCCGATGACCTGGAAAGATGCGAACTTGATTACGAGCGCATTGCAATTTCTTCTTTCTGTGCGCGCAGAGGCCGAGGCGGGGCCGAGCGACGCGTTTCCCTCGTCATCCATTGTGCGCTCAAAGGGCGCGGGTCATTTCGCACGCCGCACCCGCCGCCCTGCAATGGAACTGCTTTAATCTAAACGCACATCTCGAAAGCAAGAGGAGCGCGAACGTTCATTTCCTTCCATTCTCACGGCGTAAACTAAACGAATCAGAATCTATGCTTACGTAATACACGGTTTCCGAAAGCTGCGTCTTCGCTTCGAACGCGGAGTGAAAAAGGATTAGTTTGATTCCCCGTTCGGCTGAACTGGGTGAGATGAGTAGCTTGGGACTGACCAATAATTCCCATACATCTCCCCTTCTTGTTGCTGACCTGGTTTCCTGATAACCTCAACCTTACCACACCATAAATAATACATGAAATAAGTAAATAATTCACAATATAATCTTGAACGTTATCATATCCGGCGTCAGGTAATTCTCGACTATCTGGTTGGTGCCACGAAGCGGAATTAAACTGGACGTCACTCTGGTCTCACCGTCCGACCTAATCAGTTCTGAAGTAGTCAACATCAAGACTGTCGAAACGTTACTCCAAATCTACTACGTGGATCTAACCTGATTGCGAAGAAGAACATACCATACGTTTCCTTTTTACATTCCAATAACCACAATTAAACTTCACGAATCCAAAAATTCGCCATTTCTGAGCCAACGTCAAGACTGGCGATTCACTTCCCTGAAGCTCTGGATTGTTCACATTCTGGACTGTTGGTTTCTTCTTGGTGTCACCTTAGTAGCCAAGATGGTCATGCCGCAACCAGGGAAGCTTGAATTGCGATCAATTATTTTATTTGTCTGATTTAACAGTGATTATCCATTTTTGTTGTTTAAACAATTTGCTCTGCATTGCTATTTATTTTTTTATAGTCAACTTAAACAAAATATCCAAGTATCTTTTTTTGCCTATAGTTCATACTGTTCTAGACTATAAATTATTTTCTACTATCTCTGAATTCTAAAATGTACAATACTACAATATCATCTAATCATCTATGGTCACAATACAAATTTGAAAAATTAAGAATTAAATTTTGACCAACTATTTGATGAATTTAAATATATCCAGAAAATTATTCTAATAACTAGAATACCTATTCGAATTGAAATATATCTTATACAGTATTATCTGAAGCTATCACATTTTTCCAAAAGTAATGACCTTTATTGATCACTTCCTTCATACAAGCGACTTGTGTTCATATACATGTGAGGTGAGAAGGGCCCTCGGGGAAATACGCTCCGAGCGCTGAGAATCAACCAGAGATATTGGAGGAAGAGATACTTTGCTATAATAGAACCACCAGACAGGAGTCTCAACATCTACCTCCAGAGATGTGTTTTTTCTTCAAAAACATTTTTCTGATCCCTTTTCTAACATTGTCACTCGTATACCAGTGGGAGAAATAATTATGAATAAAAATGTATTAAACTATTTATTTCGGATTCCCCATAGAAAACTGTTTATTTCTGACGACTTTCATTAAATTTATAGATTAAAGATATAACTCGACGAGAACCCTTTTTTAAATACCGTGTTATTTCCGATACCTTATAAGAACTATTTCAAAATTTATACATTAAAAGTTGGAACTTAAAACATATTCTACAGAAAACGTGTCCCACTAATGCTTTTGATAACACGTTGCCCAAAGACATAACAATAAACCTTGCTTCGATGAACATTGTAGAAATTACGTTTTTGGAATTACTATTTTTTGAACAAGGAGTTGTGTCTGGTACCATTATTAAATTTTTTTACAATTAATTTAAGACCATACACCCCATCGTACCAATTGTATGTAAACGTTAACCAGATATTAAATTATAATAGTAGAATTGTGTTTCTTTTCTAGAGATTCAACCAGTTTTCTTTGAATTGTATCTAAATTTCCAAATTATTTCTCTTTAATTTTTTTTTACAAACAATGATAAATCTCCTGTTAATACTCCGTTCTTCTTTACAGGAACTGTCATACTCTGAGCCTAGGGTTACATGAATGGTGCGTGAGATCTCTTATTCACTCAGCTCCCGTGATAAACGACGATGGATAAAAACAGGACTATCGGAATTCATTGTAATTTCCGCAACCAATGCGAGGATATTCAATTTTCAGAATGATTGACACCTACGTGGTTACACTTTCTCGTATGATTTGAAACAATTTTTGTTATTATAGCAATACGGTTTATATACGGAACAATCATATTATTTTGCTACAGAAAAAAATCTTAAAATTCGTAAGGTTATTGATGTTTCATGCAAATTCTCCGAAGTGGAATGTTGATGAATATTAGGAGCGATGTCGGTCGACCGTAAGTGGAGAATTTCCTCAACATTTCTGTATCGCGAGCTCTTTTCGTATTCTGTGTGAGCAAAACCCAACACTAACACAACCGCATCATTTCTTCCAGCCCCATCTTCTTCATCGCCCGCCCATTTCTCTGCCGCTGCTGACACGCGGTTATTACGCGCGTTGCCATGGAGACGCAAGGCACTGGCAGCGCCGCCGTAGCGCGGGGCGGCGGGTGAGCGAAGCTCAGGGTCCGGGCGAGCGTAGCGTGGTCCTCTCGCCAGGGCGCGCAGCGGGTGGATGACAATAGACAGGGGGTTCCCCAAGGCTTCTACATCAAATGCCACACGATTGGTATTCCCTTTTAGCGCTACATCTAATTCAAATGAAAGACATTAAAATACATTTTAATTATGAAATTTGAACAAATGACAGTCTCAATTAATTACTCGACGTTAATCTCGATACCTTTCACTGAAAAAACAACAATCGATTTCTTCGCATCTGACACCTTCTCTGTAATCCAGAATCATTACCAATTTTTTCTTGCTTCAGCGCTTCCAAACACAGAAATACGTTTTCGTTACAATAGTCTTAATGTCGCTGATACTGTTGGTTCGTTGAATAAATGCTTACAGTTTTATAACTGTATTTTTGCTGAACATGACGATTAAAAATATATAATACTATTTAAAGACAAATATTTAACGTCAACGTGTCTTCAAGTAAAGGAAGCGAAGAATAATTTATATATTTTAATATTTTCCAAGATCAACACATGCCAAAAACCTTATTTTAAATATTTTTTTCATATTCCTAATTATACTAGAAATATTAATATTAACAGGGGTTCCGGGTTCGACTCCCGGCTCGTCACCATTTTCACCTGACCGAAAGTTCTCACAATTTTTTTTTAAATGTTGGACGCACCGACTTAAGTATGATGCATCCTTTCATCTCAATCTATTGATGATCGATTATTGATGATTCAGCACATAAATAAACTGCTCGCAAGAATCCTAGTTATGTGTTTATATGACTCAAAATAATTCTGCAAGAAAGCATAAAACACATTTAATTTAATAATGAACATTGAAAGTCGAATGTTGAAAATAATAGATGTATTAAATGATCTTGACTGTAGGAGCAAAATCTAAATTACTCTAAGAATCACGTCATTTGATTTTGGAACTCTATTTCACTTGCTGCAGCAGCAGATTAAACATTGTTATGTTAGATATTACATCTTCTACGAAGAAACTGCTGGAGTCGTATTTTAAAAAATTCTCTTCAAATTAAGCTCTCTCAATCCAAAGAAAAGTCGTTTCCATAACAGTGATTCCCCTTTCGTTGCTCTGCAGGGCAGTCAACCGTAGCAACCGGAGACGCAAGGGGCAGCGTCTTCTTTCCTCTTTCATCTGTTTCTTTAGGCAAACGAGCTGCCGCCGCCAAATCCCGTTCGCCAAACAATCCTCTTGTCACGGTTCAACTATCACGGCTTGTCTTCTTCCCTGGCCGGTCGCTGCGCTAGCATCGCAACGCGCGCCTAGATCTGTAATGAAGCTACCCCAACCCTCCATCCCTAACCCCCAACCCCTCGAGGGGGGGGATTGGGTAATGCACGTCGGAGCGAGATAAAGGCGAGAGTGTATGTCTGGGGTGCGAAGGGATTAGGGGGACACAGGGGAGGGACAATTATGCTCTCATTAGACGCGCATTGCCGTCCAAAGCCGCTAGGGTGCAGCTCGAGCACGGCTAATGCGTTCAAGAGAAGGTTATTCACGGCGAAGCGAGGTTTGTCAGATGACGGACGGTTTTATTCAACTCTCGCAGCCATTCTCTGTAGAGGAAAAGACGAAAATAGTTAATGTAAGGATTGAAGTGATGAAAAGATACGCAAATTGTGGGGGGGGGGAATCCTTTCGTCGGTTGCTTAATGAATTAACTGACGACAGATTTCTACGCAGATGGATAAGAAATCATATTCATGAAGGAACATTTTCTAGACAAAAAATCTCATTGAGGATTAAAAGAATTTATTACGATTCTTACGGGATATATTTTATCAATCAAATTAAACCCAGGAAGTAATAAAAAATACCGAAATAGGAATTGACAATCACTGAAGTCAGTGTTCGTAGATTATGTGATTCCTTTATCCTTCAAGAGATGATATAGCTAGTACGAAACTGTTGTTATTATTATTCGTGAGACGGATTTTCATAATCACACCAATGTGGTTAAATTAATACCCCTGAATAATTTTTACAAAAATATCCTTTTTTTTGGAAATCCCTGAAATATGTACTGAAGAATAACTTTATTTGTAATACAGTTTTGTAATCATTCCATTCTTCGATTATACATAAAATGAGGTATTTTTACAAAGTTTATTTTCTACACGGATTGAATTGAAAAAAAAACATTTAATCTATGCAGGACTAGTTTAAAAACTAATTAGAATTGCAGCACGTTCAACCTTCCAGGTGGCACAATTGACGCCTACATCCTGTCGCTTGAGAAGACAAGGGAGAGCAGAAGAGATAAGACAGGAGAGCAGAATCTTATCTCTTGTTTATCACCATATAACGATATTTCTGTAGATAATGTGTTTTGTAAATAAATGGAGACTCAAAATGTTCACAAAAGAGCACATTCTGTAAATGAGACTGAGGAACATTCCGTAAAAATGAGAACAAAATGATATCCCGAATGTAGAACGGATTTTAGGAAAAAGATACACCGAGAATGAAATTACGCTTAATCGTAACCATTTAAGTCAAGATTACAGCACATGAATTTTCAAGACCGCTGTCGGGGTATTTAACCCAAATAAGTGGTGTTTGTCAAACATTGTGTTGGAAATCTAAAGTTCGTTTTAATAAAATATTACTTCATATATTTGAACTCTCTAATTTTGTTTTCATTTTATTGACTGGAGATAAACTCGTATGACCGATTAGTACCGAAGAAAAATTTCTATATCGAGAAACCCATTTTATTCGCAAACATTGACAAAAAATACAGGAACTCTTTCAAACGAAGAAAAGCATTATGTTCGAACAAATATACGTCTCTCGAAATCAAACGACATCACATATTTAACTTGTTGACATAACAATTTCAGTCACACAAAGAAAGTGTTCGGTTGGAGAACGGCAATTCCTCGCTGCACCTTCTCGCCCGAGGCACCCGGTGGAGCATGCCATAGCGAACAGGACTTGCCAAATATTTTTCTTTGGGCAAGGGTTACGATAGCGCCCGGAGCGTAGGCGAGGCAAAAGCTTGCGGCGAACGCGCTGTTGACAGCGGCGTGGGAGGCACCCGTATTCTGAACCTGTCACCGCCCGCCCTTTATACATGTGACCGCGTCGACACCACTGACGGAGACCGGTCGGTAGGTGCAGCCCACCTATGCTGCCTCAGGGGCTACTTCCTTCGATCGATTCACAATGTTTGCACAGACTGTTAGCACTTCCTCTACACCACGAAATATTACACTCGCTTTCCGACACGTTTTGTAAACTGCGAGAGAAAATATATTTCTTTTTAAAGGTGTTAAAACGAAAGGGATTACGACAGCCATTCATTTCGTTTTAAGGAATTAATAATGTTTACATTTCGTTTAAAATATTTCCTTCTACTAATTACACAACCATACCATCATCAGTTTTCATATTTTGACTCATTAGTAACAATTTATTTGAACTGTTTAAAGCAATTTTATTCTTTAGGTTTATAATGGAAAGTTGTAGAAAACTTTAATGACATTTTATAAATTTGATTATATCTTTTCAATACAAATTATTAAATATTTGCGTAATTTTGAAATTATCTCATTTTAAAATTTTTATACTCACTTCCACTATGCATTTATAATGTTTCTTCGATGTTTAATGTCTGTCCCGGCATTCTTAAAAATTAGACTACCATTTTTATAATACATTATTGATTGTTAACAACAATAAACACCTTAATTTATTCATATATAATAGCGTTATCCAAGTTTTGCATCTACTTCTTGCAGCGGTAATTCTTAAATTTGAAAAAAACTCTTTGCTCTTCTTTATATCTGTGGAGTATATTATTCTGATCATAATAGAAAAAGTAATAAAAAAAATTTCTTATCAATAGAAGAAGTGATATACCATAACATTTTACTCCGTAACAATGACTAACCACTTCAAAACTAATTCTAAATCACTCTTACCCTTTTAAGAAGTATATTCACACTGAAATAATTCTCTCCTCTTGTGTATTAGTTCATTAACAGCTTATGAACTTCATGTATTCATTTTCGTTCTACACAGCGTCACAACGAATGGTTTCATTCATTCATTTCAGCGTCACTGAAATCTTCAACTAGCGTTGCATCTACTTGGGTTATTTCTTTCTGCCATTGTTATTTGAGAACACGCATTCTAATTATTCTTCCGAATCACTGCTCGTAGAGGTCGTAAAAACAAAACAAACGTATCCTTCGGGAGGCCTCAACCGCAGAATAGAACTTATTCTCTTTTGCTGATCTCGCAGCTCCTGCATCACGGAAGCCGAGGTGGGTGAGTCTTACGTAATTTAAATGAAACAAGACATGATCAAGACAAAAGAGCAATTGTGTTACATTGGGTAATAACACTCCTCTTAGATTTTGTAGAATACTCAGATTAAATCAATCACACCAAAATCACAGGTCAGGTGAATGGGCCTAGGGAATCGATGCAGGTGGTGTAGTTGTACTACACCGGGCGGCAGTAGTTGGAGTTCCCGGGTTTGTGTCCCGGTCCATGGTAATTCCATGAGACACTTGTTGAGCTATCGGACGGGTGTTATAACGCCGTTGGACACCTCCAACTCTCATCTTCGCTCCGTCTCTAAATTGGAACCAATCACAAAATTTATTCTTCGCCGTGCACTAAAACATCTACTGAAGGCGTTCCACAACCTCTCCAATGACAAGATTGTCCAAAAGTATCCTCTCACATTGCACGGAGAGTCAATCCCACTGCACACTGTTTATTCCCGTTCGACATTCTTAAACTCCCTATCCCCACTTTCTACCCCTAAATACTCTCTCCCTCACAAGTCCCATCTTTTTCACACTCTATCTTTTCTTCTCTGTTTCAACTCTATAGTTTTCTCCCCCTTTCCATCTATCTCACCAACCATTCTCTATTTCTAAACAACTAATGAGTGACTATGTCGTCTGTTTCCGTCGGACATGGCGCTCGCACTTTTTGTACCAAGTGAGACTTTTTGAGATCAAGACAGCCGTGACATAAAGCGCAACGTGACGGAGGCGCGGACAGCTGTTGCCACGACACAACGATACTGTTGTATACGAATGGATGAAGAGGGGAAGGTATAATTTAAATTCGCAAAAGATCATTAAAGAAAAAAGGTCTGTGTGGGAATGGTGTACGGTTGTGGAAGGCGAACGGGTGGAGTAGTGGTTAACACCCCTGCGATCAATTCAGGAGTCCCGGGTTCGATTCCCGGTTCGTCACCATTTTAACCTGACCGAAACTTGTCACAAAAAAGCATTCTGTATGTTTTAAGTGCATCATCATCAATGTCTTCAATAACTAAGCGCATTATTTTACACTTCTCCAAGACGTCTTAAAACATATACGTCATTGGAGCCTCCTTTGTTGTATTACTCTCTTTGCATCGTAATCAAATATTGTATTCCTGATTAGGAATTCGCCTGAAGATACGGAAAATGGTACGCATTTCATTATCTCACCACAAATCATACAGATTTTTATGTGAAGTCTTTCTGTAAAAAATTGGAAATACTACTTATGTTTCAACTTCAGTTTTTCGTTCGTTAGAAACGTCATGTTCCCGTGTGTGAATAAAAATTTGTATGCGCGGATTAGTGAATCGTACGATGTCATCTAGAACTCCATCAATGAACAACTGTCTCCCATGATGCAATAGGTCAATTTTTATATTTCCGACCCAAACAATGTTTTTTTATAGATTTTTTTTGTAATACGTAATAATGGGATATAAACCTACAATGCCTTATTCCACAGCTCTTCGTAGTACATTTAACTCACTTATTTAACTTCAGTGCCTAGGATCAATACCCGAGGTATTGGAACAAGAAAAGACATAAGTAGAAAAATTCGCACTTTGAGGTTTTAATGCAAAGAACTGACCACCTCTGCGAATCTTCAAAACTCATTAGATATTCGTATATTACGCGGTAAAACTACCTCCAACCTTCTTTAAAAAAATTTGACTTTACTTCGGTAGATTACCCGTTTCCTGGTCTACAATATTATTTTCTGGTGCACCATTGTTCATGACAATGGAAGAGATGTAAATATGGCGTGAACAAGTGTGTTCATCTACCATCTATGGGGACAGACTAAATCCCCAGTTAAGTCCGTCATTCATTTAGCATAACCCTGGAGATGTTAAAAGAGGAAAACCATAAAGCAACCCTATTACCCTCCTGCATCATCTAATCAACAGGGAACACTAGAGAGTTTTTAATGTATATCTCGAATATGACACAAATACCGATGTCTCGTGAAATTTATGTGATTTGCAGCCCTCCATAAATTACGTATGGCATAAATTACAGTTTTTTTAATCATCCCTTCACCTCTGCAAAAACTATTTTTAAGGTACGTTTTTACCGAATAATATGGTGAATTGACCTTATACGTGAGTATGACACACATTATTGCATATGAAACTTAGTGTTACGTAACACCTAAGCTAAAAACTTCCCACCCTACCTTACTTCTCTGGAGTGTCTCCACGAAGGGTGAGGCTGGAGATTGTCAACTGGGCACACCAGCAACATCCTACCATCTGGAAGCAACAAACTATAGCCAGACAGTCCCGCAAATAAATCGCCGAGCCTAACCAAGAATATGAGAATGTAAGTAGGAGTCGTATCAGGGAAGTTGTAGGACTTTTGACAGGCCACAGTATTATACGGAGACATCTACACAACATGGGGATCAGTCAGAATCCAATGTGCAGGAGATGCGGCATGGAGGAGGAGACCCCTGCACATGTATTATGTTTATGCGATGCATTTACTCAAATTAGATACCGTTGACAAGGTTCATTTTTCACCAACCTACAGGATGTCAGGAATGATAAGATCCATACCCTGGTGCCCTATGATGTAGTGAGGGGCACAAAGTGTCTTTTAGACCTAGTGCGGGGTTCTGTTAATAACCGGGTTCACCAAATTTTTGATATAATTTCATCTAACTCCTTCGCAACGCAACGTAACATCACAACCCATCCCTCCCCCGAAGTGTGCCTCAAGCAAGTCATAGACGCTTTGGAAGAATCGACAAAAGACAAGATATATAAATAAGTTGTATTTCGCAACGAAACATCTACATCTTTCTATCGATAGTGTATATTACAAACTAACGAGCACTAGTTTTTTTATAGTAGCATAAGTAATTGGGAAATGTAGCGTGTTTTTGAAGCTTATCTACATGAAGTGATAGGAGGTAGGAGTTAGGGGTATGTTATTGTTACTAGGTGTGCCTGTTATCAGGGTTTACAAAGAAACTTGGCCCACGTGGAGGGTTTAGAAGAAGTTGTTAGTAGTAATTAGAATTATTGATAATAGGAACAAAAGAAGGTGGATAGAGGAATTAGGGTTCGCTTTTCAGTAGCCACATCTATATGAACTAGGACATTAATGGGATAAGCTACAACTTTTTTTTTTGGCTCCATCGGGCATAGAACCCGGGGTGATGAGCTAGAACGCTACTACCTGCGCCACGGAGGTAGTTGTACGTTGGTTCAACTGAATGCCTCATCCTTTCCATCTTCTCTTCAACATTCTGCGCCAGAGAACTGACTCTCGTGCAGCGCGTTCTGACGGCGGGTGGGTGCAGTAACTCACTGAGGCGTGTTGCCTCCATCGGAAGCGGATGCCTACTTGACCGCGTCCAGACCTTGATTTCTATCTCTCCGTCTCTTTCTCTCTTTTGCATGGAAGGAATCTTAGTGGCAAAGCAATTCAAACAGAGTCTGACATTTTTTTATAACGAAAAATCATTTATATCGTGTTTAAAGAAACAAGTAGGAATTATTCTCGCTTGGATTACCATATTTAATATGCCACAAATGTAAGATGCTGGATTAAATATTAAAACATTTAGCTTGGCTCCCTCCTATCTCCCCACAGTTTAATTTAAATCTAGAAAAATATATTACAATAAACACAGATATATATTTACGAAATCACTTTGCATCCAATTTAATATTGTTTAAGATAGAATACATAACTTATTCCTTCTACATTACTTCATAATAACCTCATAATATAAATCCTTCAGCTTCTTTGGTTTTCTTGTGAGCTTCTACGTCTCTTAAAAATGTAATTTTTTAATAAAAAAGGATGCTACTAATCGTTCGACTGCATAGTCTAAATTTTTTTGTGAAACCAAAATCTTTGATGTAAATAGCTAATTGTTTGAATAGTACTTCGAGTTATAAATTAACAGATAAATACACAAGTATAATTATTTTTTGTTGGGTTTTAGGGCTTTAGGACAAGGTAATTAGGGCCCTTTGTAGTTACTGGATTTATATATAGAACAAGAAAGAAAGAAAATATCTTACACCTCACTCACAAGAATTTACATCAATTAAGTAATATCTTTCACGTACCTCCACCTGATGAAAATGTAATCATTTTGGTCATATAATAATGAGGAGCAGTTAACTCCCAATTTTTCCTGAAATTGAGATTCCTGGTATCCGTTGATAAGATTCCACAGGTGAAATGCGTGAAAAGGGAACATTTTTCAAAATGTCTCAAATACCGGGATTTCGAGTTATCAACTTAACGTAGCACAAGTAAAGCACTGCTCTAAAAAAATGTGCATTTCTTACAATTGTTTTCTAAGAACTACTAAGAATATCCCTCTACAGATTGCTTTGCTGAAGAGCACAAAAACAGCTTGTTGTTAGTATTTTTTGTTTGTTTGTTTAATGAATAATTTTAATTTGCTTAGATAACAAAACATTTTGACATGCTTCATAATAAAATACTTGACATAAATATAAGACAATAAATGTGTTTAAATGACAAATTTTACTCTAGTTAAATATCTGGTTTCTCTCTAATGGACGTTGAACTTCTGAAGTTCTTACTGACCTTTCAATTAAATTTATTTACATTAACCCTGTTAGAATGGACAATTTTCGCACATGCTATTTCCAGATATTATTCACTCGAATACGACTAGTTTCAGAAGATTTAACGAGTTTCTAAAAAAAAATTCCTTAAGTACTAATTAACTACTTGTATTTAATGAGAATTTTAATGAAAAGAAAGAATTAACGTTTCTTCTAATTCTGGACCGAGTGTGTTTCGTTTACAGACATGATACATTAAGGGAAGAAATGTGTTGTTTCTCACACGTGTTTCGTAGCGGAAGACTGAGTAGGCTCTTACGAGGGTCTCATTACTTCCCATGTCTCGTTGGGGTCTTCAGCGAGAGAGAGAGGGAAAGAAAGGGTGAAAGAGAGAGAGAGAGAGAGAAAGAGNAATAAAAGAGGAGAGGGAAAGATGTTGCTGCAGACAGTTTAATAATAGAAATAAAACTAAAATCTCCACCAGAATTTTCTACAGAGGAAGAGGAAGTTCAGAACAACAAAATGTGTAACAAATGGAAGGAAGTGGTTCACCATTCTACAAGAAAATTACACAGGAGGAAACGTTGAATTATATACCTACTTTCACAGAGTATCTACAAAATTAAAAATATTCAGCTAAATTTAAGTCCATTTCAGACAGAAAAAAACGTGATATTAAAAAATAAAAGATGAAAATGTGATACCTCAGACGCGTGGAATTGGAGGTTATGTTCTCTCCAGTACTTGTTGATTGAATGAATGTGTTGTGGTCTTGTTATTCTAAAACACACACTAACAATAACACTAATATTACTGATATAATTCGACCTTATTTGGTGGATTGTAGAAGATTTAAACATATGTTGTACTAGAAGAAGATGAAGATATACTTCAGAATCGGTAGTAAAAAAAAATCAGAAATCAACAAAAACGAAGGCATACGTGAAAACATGAACAAAAAGTAGTACTTTTGATCGTCATTTATTACACCAAAAGAAGAAAAAGCTTTCACCAAAGAAAAACTACTTATAGTTTGCGTTCTGACAACTCATGAAAAGATACCAATATATCCGTGTGTGCGTCATATTACAAAAAAACAAAAACAAATAATAAAGAGTTGAGAATAACCAAATTTACTTTAGGGAATATTAGGCAATGAGGAAGTTAAAGGTAAAATATATGTTTTTTAAAGCAAGTGTTAGTGATGATTCACGATGAAGAATAGAGGTCACTATGAGAACACTTTTTAATTACTAGAAACAAAATACGAAAAACAAATGTGAGTTTTGTTAGATCTCAACAAATAATAGTGTCAATTACTGCTTTATTTTCTTTTGTTTATTGTCTAAAATACTTCTATTGTTAATATTTACTTCATCACAAATCTCAGGAACTAAAAAGCGAATTCTCAACAGTCAAATGTCAAGAAGGATAATAGAAGCGACGTTGCCATTCTGTAAAACTATGTAGAAAAAAATGAGTTGAGTTCATTATCAATGGCCAATTGCGGGAGTCCATACTACCAAGAAAATTCGGATGGTTATGTTTAAAACGAATCAACTAGATGTTGCATCGACCAGACGTCCTCATTCTTCCGTGATCCTTCAATCAACATGATAAATGAACCAACAATACTCCATAACAAGAAATAGTTTATACTGGTTTTAAACTCGATAGCGTCTGTAACTTGTACTAAAAATCAAACCAATTATTACAATATAAATAAGATACCAATGTAAAGTACTTTCATAACTTTTTCTTGATTAATTTATACATTCCAACAGTTCAATTTTTTTTCTTATATGATATGTTTTATACATTTCTGAATACAAAAGTAAATATAAAAATTGATGTTAAAAAAGAATAAAATCATAGTAGTTACCATACAATTTTTATGCTCTATGTTTCCAAAATATAGTTTCAATAAAATTATTGTTCATTTTTATCAAATTAACACTGAATAAATGTACAAATTTCAATTTAAGATTAAAATGTGTCACTTAGAAAACGATCTAACAATTAAATGGATTAACTCACACCTTCCGACTACCTACTCTAGTGGAGGAGTGTTTGCACCGGATCAGGGCAGGTGGAAGTTGCGCACGGACGGACTTGGGAGTCGAGGGCGGGTGGGGCAAAATGGTTATCACACCCACGAGGTCCCGGGTTCGAGTCGCGGTCCGTCGCAATTTTCACCTGGCTGTTGACGTTGCAAATTAAATGGATTATTACCATGTAAATCAGTGGCCGACAACCAGAATAAAAAATTTTCACTCACTGTTCTATTATAGTTTTATTTCGAATAAAGGTAAAGAAACCTCGTTCACGTCATGCTTTACACGATTTTATGCGCCCATAACAAAAAAATAATAAATTCTGCACCATGATTTGTTATATAATATATGAAGTAACACAGTACCTCTATCTATCGCTAAGGTTTTCAAGTGCATCTATCACTATCCCTATTTCTTCGCCTCTTGTCTAAATTGTTGCTCACAGATTGCGAAAAGGACGTAACAAATGAATTCCTTGTCCGCTGATGTGAGTATGATAACACGATTACCAACTCTACAACCTGTTAGAACAATCCACCTGTGAACGAAACAGCAGTGACTGGCGGGATTCCAAACGACGTGTCAAACTCAGGAAAATAGTCTTTGACATCAAGGAGAATATATAGTTTGCGAATTCTTAGGAAATTATTTTAGTTGCGACAGTTAATATCGAGAGTCAGCGTGGCTCTTGAGGCTGCAGTGGTGAATTCGAATCCCAGAGAGGTGATGTGATGTACTTCGCAACGTCCAGACAATGTGAAATGATTAACAGATGGGAACAACAGGTGGAGTCAAATCCTCAAGTAGTTAGGAGTATAGAGCTAGCCACACTCATGCTCCTCCACTCTACGCCAAGGCTTAAAAATTAAGGAGCTCTACCGTTCGCGAACCTTCAGGGTTGTGATAATCGATAATGAATCGGCTAAACTAATGATTTCTTTCTTTTTTGGGGAGTTTTAACTTAATGTTAGTAAAAACAGTGAAAATATTTTGACCGTCTGAATATGGAAGGATATAAAATACACGTAACTGTCAATAATTTCCAAACAATATCATAAAATTTCAATATCATAGTTTTGGAGAAAACTGAACAAATTTAGTCTAAAATATTTCATAGAATTTATATGTTGTATCAAATATCTTAAATAATTATCTTTTATCTTATTTCTTATCAATATATCTTGTTCTTAAGAGAAAATATATTTAATAATGTTTTACTCAGGTAATATAAAACATTTTGTTTTAAATATCAAGATTTTAGTAATAATTAGTTTTGAGACGTTAAGTAAGCCATTTTCTTGGAACATTATTAAGTAAGAGGGCGTAGATCAGTGTTCCTGTTTAGACTATCCGATTTAATTTTCGTCAGTCATTCCGTGGTTTCTACTAGCAATTGCAGCATGTTTCGGGTCCAATCCTTTTGAAACGTCACGTCCACAATTGTCATGAAGGCGTCCTTTTGTCATTCCATGTGTTGTGAGACTGCACACTCACCATCACTTCATCGAGGCATCGACAGACATTAAGCCAGGTTTCAATAGCAATTGTGTGTACTTTTGGAACAATATATATTGTTCCCGTCTCACATGCTATGCTTATCAAACATTTCCAAACACAAACGTTTGTGAAGTGAAACTTATTTCAAAATTTTCCCTTTCTGAATAACAAAATGTGAGCAGTGTACATGCAGTTTAAAGGGTTAAATGTATTTTGTCAAAAAAATGTTTACAGATGACTCAAATGTGAGTGGCAATTTTTTGGAAATAGAGGAAAGAATAATGTATTGGGACAAGATTTGATAGTTCTTCATTGGAGATTTGTTGAAGGAGAAATTTCCCAAGTTTTTACAATATGAATTACTTCCACTACGCTTCTTCTTTCAGTTATTAATTCACATCTTTCCAGCGAAAATCTTAAATCGATGAAGTATAAAACGTATTATGCTCATTGCCCATTGAAATCACAAATGTTAAGTCCTACGCACATACAATTTTTTAAAGCACGTACAGAGGCAGTATTATATATGAATTTTACTAAAATTAACGTTTGTAATATAATCAAATTCACCAAACAACCAAATAACTTAAAAAAATAATTTTTGAGCTTTGAATCACAAAATATATACTGTTCGCCCATTAAAGATTGTACGTTTTTAGTTATTTATTTAATTATAGATGAATCACCTTTGATGCGTTATAATTGTTTAAAGATAAGAATTTTGCATACTATACTTTCAAGAATATAAAAACTAATATTCTTTCTAACAAACGTAGATTCTGTAGTTTAATTCAGAAGATTAAAAGTACTCTTTAGACGATGTAAAGAAGATTATGAAAATTAGCTTAACAATGATCCTTGATCACCGCAAAACAATTCTTTTCCACCTGCAACAAATCATTCCATTTCTTAAATTTATTTGGTAGGAATTTAAAGAGACTCGGGATCAAAATTCAAGCGGAAAAAAAAACTTGAACCATTTAAAAAACTTCTTTTAGTTAAAATTACTTTTTCAAGTGAAACTCAAAAGAATGTTACCTGAATGATATTGCAATGACGATAAAGCAAAGCACAAAACATCGCTACTGTCCTCCACTTTTTACCAGTCACGCAGAAATAATATTGCTTTTCAATTATGCAATTGAAATTAATATTCGTAACGTTAACAAGCGAAAACATGAAACAAGTTGCACAGAAATAAAAACATACAAACATTTGCATTACAAAAATTTGAAATAATATATAGTTTCTAGTAATCACGTCACGGGATGCATTAATGGAACATTTTTTATCGGTTTAGATAAAAATGAAACGTAGACCCCGAGAGAGGTATACATGGGAGAATAATTTTCTGAAACTCTTTGAAAATTCAATTCCTGGAAATATATTTGAAGTTATTTTGATATTGATCAAAAAACGTTTTTCCAAAGGAATCACTCATTTGAAAAGCCATGCGTATCCAACTGTGGTTCATTGTAGTTTTCAATGATCATGTTTATGATGAATGTAATAGTTAATGGGGAAATATCGTACACCCAACATAATCTTTAAAAAAATCTCCGAGTACTATACACTTTCTCTAACAAAAGAAAATGAATTTTCATTGCATCTTTTCTCACATATGTGATCCAATTGTAAGTCGGAGTCTCCCAAAAGTGAAGCAAGTTTTCGGTCGAGCTATCGTCTTGGTAATGAAGAACAGCGAGAGAATAAGTGCATTGAACGTTACCTGACCGTGTAGTATTCGATAAACGCCACTATCATCTCGAAGGATCGCGCCACAGCAGCCCACATCGTTCATGGCTTGGGGGCGCGTGCAGCGCGGCGACCACCACGTGCCGCGGTCCAACAGTTCCCTCCACCGAAACGCAACGTTTATGCTATGAACAAAAGTCTCCAATACAACAAAACAACAACGGAGTGTACCAACGCGCTAACAAGTCACACGGCAGTTCACACGTTTTCCGTCTCGAGCCATCGCTAGGTAACAAAGGACACTCGGACGGTGGCCCGCATGGGTCTGTCGGCGGCGGAGGGTGTCAACCTGTTGAACGCGGAGCGGCACCGGGGCGTCGCCGGACCATCGGATGCGGAGACGACGACGACGTCGAGGACCTCCAGCGACTCGACAGACAGCAATGGCAGCACGCAGCAGCGCCTGTTCGCGTCGCGCACCGTCGAGCGACTGAGCGCGTCCAGGGCGCGCGCGCGCATCGCCCGTACTCCTCCGACCCGCCCACAGACCCTCAGCTGCTGGCTGCCACGCCGACTCACGTACACGGAGTGGTGCTACGCGGGTTGCGTTCGTTCGTTTCGAACACGACACAAGGGGCAAGACCACATCATCGCTTTTTGTTTCTCCTTCTTCGATTATTCGATTATTGAGATTTTATACGCGTCATTATACTCTCTAACAATCGAAAACAACAGAAGTTATTTTTCGAAACAATTATGTAAAGTATATGTACGTTGTCTACATTAAATACATTTGGTCAATATATAAGAATAAAATTCATAAATGAATTACCTCGCGCTTGTCTTCTTATGTGCTATTTGGCAATGGGAGTTTCAACTTTTCTCAGCTATCCCCCAAACGCGAGATAAATTATAGTACAATTATTGATGCACTAGTAGTCATAAATGAATTCACTCATCCACATCATAATGTATACAAACATTGTATCAAACAATCAATACATAAAACATTCCATTTTTAGTGACCATTAATTGTTTAAGTAATACAAAGATGAAGTAAAGGGAACAAGGAATTCTATAATCCGTTTGATGTATGTAGTGTAGTAGAGCGGTAGTGTCTTTAGTAGTACACACATCTGAGAACGGTCATTACCTTCACTTTCTCATGAGGCGATAAATTAAAGACGAAACATAAAAGTTAGGTTAGGTTCCCTTGACTGCGTCAAACTAATTAGTGTTCCATACCTATTCACTGATGGACTTCAGCACGCAAAAAGTAATAGCTTTTCCATCTACTTCTCTCAGCGTGTACTACAGTTGTATGAATACGTCGTTATATAATCGGATTTACGAAACTAAATCTATCATCCTAATAATTCTCTCTCTTTGAGAATTGACTAATTCAACATATAACTCGTGCTCTGAGGAACTTTCAGGTGAAATCTATATTTGCTTTTAACTCATAGAATCCATTACGGATACGTTATCCACCCAGTGCAGATCCTTCACTGAACAAATATTCGGAGCACGCCGGGTTGCTCTCAGTTCGGAGTGAGTGCGCTCCGATAGACAAATCGAACAACCATATAACCATTTGTGCAACTTCTGTGTTAAATGGAACAAGATTTTTACTCTCGAGGCGCGTCAGTGCACACACGGAGTAGCAAACGGAAAACGCCGTACTAGCTGAAAAGCACAAAAAGGTTTGTAAGGGACTTTGGTACCGAATTACAAGCAGATTTAGTTTTAAAAGTTTGATGAAACAATAATAAAGTTAGAATTGTGTTCGTACATGACGTACATATTTTCAAGATTTCCGTATCTTGAAATAATTTACGTAAATAATATTGAAAAATCTTACTACTGTCTCCTAAAAGTTACAAACTTTCAAAGTATGAAAAACAGAAAAGAAAACACATAAAAGTCACTTACAAATTGGACGCTACAGTATTGGCGTCCAGTCTTCCTCAGTCACGAAGAGAACCACGAATGAGAAAGCAGAAAGGCTGGTTGTGATGAAAGGAGAAAAGAACCACGTGGAATTACTTTTATATATATCCGCATAATACCTGTATTCTTGCTTTCGAGTTCTTTCTTTAATGCTATCTCCCTCATGAAGCATAACTGATCAGAAGTGAAGAAAGATAACTAAAAATATTTCTTACGGATTATACGAATGGGTGCTGTATTGGCGACCTACCCCCAAAATGTTTAAAGAGGAAGAACAAAAAAAAAGAATGCCAACATCTCTACAATTGTAATTATTGTACTTATTATAAATTGATGGATAACAAGTCACAATCCCTGTAATACACTTGCCGCTTTCAGATTTAAATATATTTTACCATTACTCACAAACAATATGGAACAAACGGTAAATATCGTGAATGGTTTTATATTCCATAACCGACGAAGAAACTGTAGTATCTTTGGGAAAAGCATCCTTGAAAACTCCGAGTGGGAGGGTGGATTTAGGAGACAAACAATATTGTATATAATTACTAGGTTGATGATGTGAATCTCTTCATCAGTAAAACAAGGTAATCGCTTCGAGAATCATTATTTTCTGTTCAACTCCTCTTAGCTCACCGGCCATTTTACATGTACTTTGCTACGAATCGGGCCGACATGAGATGGAGTTCGGCAAAATTTTGCCCTAAAAATAATTTTAATGGATTATAATTTTTTATTGGAATTACTTTTAGTCGCATCATCAAATTAAATTATTTCAAGCTGTAAACAGGGAAGGGAAACAGCAGAGCACAGTTTATGAGATTGCCCGCGTTATGCCCGAGAGGGAGCGAAAGTGTTTGGCTGCATATATGTATTCAATACGAAAGAACATCGTCTATGTATCGAGACAGAGAGCAAGTACCACGTACTGGAAGGCTTGTGTGAGTCGTATTGGAGGACTACGGTAGGCATTACGAGATGAACCCGCCTCCACTCTGGCTAGGGACGGGTAGCGCCTCTATAGTGCCAGAGAGGTGCGGAATAGAGTGTTAATATATAGAGAGAGACTTAGTGACAGATCCTTATTTCGCGAAAGCAACATATGCAAGGAAACTGTCACAGAAACAAAGAAAAAATCATTAAAGCTGCGAAAATTAAATAGTAAATTTCTTTATTTTTAAAAAGTATTTTTAATAGTAAGTATTTTAATAAAATATTTTCGTATTGTAATGAAAGACTGTGTAATTCTTAACACTCTTTTTCTATTTTCTCTAACCGGACATAGCAGGTGAAACAATAATTTATAACACACAGCAGTTCTCAAACTCTTTAAGATAAACTGTTCTATGCCTCGCTGGCAGTCGGTTCTACTGCGCTGTTCTGTCATATCAATACCGCAGAAATATTTGGTCACTAAATGTACAAAAATGTATGTATTTTTAAATACTGATTAGTTCGTGAGAACAATGTTGTCTGTACGTAAAATAATTGCTACAGACATTATGTACGTTTCATATCGTTGCAAAGTACGTGGAATTGGATATTTCACCAATGGGTTTCATGTGGATCCCGTTCTGTCTCTCCCATTCATCGCACTCGCATTGAGTTGCGCCGGATGCGTCGTTCATTTGAAACGTAATCCTCGTCAGTCCCTGGAAGAGTTCCCTCGCACGCGAATATTATCCCAAGCAGAAGCAACGCAGTGCGTGAGGACCTCTTTCCGTCAGTCAACACGATATGGAAATTTCTTACTTTGCATTGGGCCTTCGCAGCAGGCGTGTGGCAGGCGTGCAAGTATGGATTTCCTTCTCTTATACGCTTTGATGACTCGCGGGAATAATTCCCACGCGGAAAGCTACTTTAATCTTTCCATCCATCCGAAAACAAATTGAAGAACGTAGGAACCACGAGGTTCAAATAAAAAACAACTAACATTCTTGTTCATAAAGAGGACACAAACATTAAGAAAAATATTATTAATGAAATGGAAAACTATGAGTTACTTTAAACACGATGAATTCCTAGGGGAACGGAGTGGCGCAATGGGTAGCGCATTACCGCGTTGAGTTGAAGGTCTTGAGTTCGTCTTCCATTTTCATACAGCACACCATAACAATGAACTCAGTACATTACATTTGATGTAGTGTTAATTAGTGGGGAAAGGTTGGTTTCAATTTTTTGTATTGTGTTTTTTGTTAAGCTTCCGTTACTTCACTCGCGTAATTTAGCTATTTCTTGAAAACATAATCGCTCCTAAACCGCCGTTGACAAATATTCCAATGAGTGCCACATTCATTTCTTGTATCGATCTACCATGTAATAAATGAAGTAAAATACTCCAATTTACAAAAAATGAGCCATACTTCCTTTCGTACACTACTGAAAACAATAAAGGGCCAATTTATTTAGGGGTCTAAAATATCTTAGGTAAAGTTTATTGAAGTCAAGAATATACAGAATATTTTTGTTATAGAAGTCCATAATGTGTATAATAAAAAAATACAAAATATTTCTTTAAAAGCGGTGTAATGAAACATTTTATCTCGTTACGATTTACGAGCGGTACGATGTCTTCTATTAGTCTGCGAAATATGGGAGCCGTTTCAAATAGACCTACGATTGGTCGAACGAAACTTCCCCAGTCGAAGGGCAAGGAGCAGGAGAGAGGCGTTGCAAACGTAAGAAATCCAAAACTGCTCAGAACGTGGAACTTAGAAAAATAAATGGGCCCTTTATTGTTTCCAGTAGTGTACCATGTCCCGTTTAAACTCCGAAATATGTTGAAAAATTATGTATAAAATATAAGCGATATCCACATGGAATTGTTTGTAATTCCAGTTTATTAATTAGATGAGATCAAAATGAAATGGTTTTTCTCTCTAGATTGTCTAAAATTTGATGGTCTTAATACCATAATTTACGAAATTTTTCAGCAAGAACCTAATCAAGTATTTATGTATTTTTCTCAGAAGACATATAAGTATTTGATGTTTTGATACATCATGAAGAAAAGAGTTCGACAAATTCGACAAATTTAAAATTAGAATTTTTTAAATTTACAAATAAAAAGCATTTTTTTTTTCAAAAATATATCGAATAAAATAAACAATTTTCACCTGTGAACGTTTTTTTACATATTTTATCGCAGAACTAAATAGTATTTACACTCAGTAAATGATCTTAAAAAAAGAATTCAATGCCGTGAAAAGATAATTTTAGTTAATTTTTACAAATGAGAAAGTTGTAGTCAGAGAATCCTTAGTGGTTCTACGAATGTTACAAGTCGTTGAAGACTGTTGTGAATAGCATAAACAATGGAGTTGGCCATATGACTTCATATTCTTTCATAACAAAAGCGTCAAGAAAATTGTCCTTCTAAAAATGATGGAACGAGAAGAAACAGTCAAATACTGCTTCGTTTAAAATTGCTTTCGATTTTTGTCCCCTTCATGTGAGTTTCTACTATTATTCCTTTTCTTACGAAGAGAGAAACGGTGGAGAATTATTATCTTCTCTTGAACACTCCTACACTGCAACTAAACCAAACGAATGGATGCAAGAGGTCGCGATAAATTCGAGTAATTAAATTCTGAGCCTCACGTCGTCAATCTGTTGCGAAGGCTGCGATGAAATTTCTGAAGCTGCTTCACAAGCTCACACCGAGCAAAATGACTGGCGCTCAAATTGCCTCTCATTTAAACTAGCTTTCACTTCATAAAAACATTACTCTATTATCAAAACAAAATAACGACCAAAACAATACAAATTTTCATTTAATCTAATAAATATTTATTATAGAAATCTCTTAGATTGCGGTGAACCTCACCGCCAGGTAACAGATTAATCATGTTACGTCGAATGAAAATGGTAGACGGGACCGGGATTCGAACCCGGGACCTTGAGCTCTACGCGCTCATGCGCTTACCGACTGCGCCATCCNGACTGCTAATCAGTATATGTGAATATTCACTCGCATGGTTGTGGATTATGAAACTCACTAATGTGTCCGCCCGAGTCCCACTGCGTAACGTGAGGCGGACAATCAACTGAACGTATAATCCAAGAAACCAATACGCGCTTCGTTTATTAAGCTTTCTCTGTAAAGTGTATTTCTCACTGGATTTTAAAATAGTTAGTAATTACGTACATATTGTCGTCCAATACTGAAAACGGTGATATTTATTTTTGAAATAACATTAAAATGAAACTGTAATATATCAAAAATAGAGAAATATGGAAACTGGATATGAATTTGTAAGAGAGCTACGGGCAATGCTTGGTAAAATGAGCTAAAACTATTTAAAACCTGTTGACGGGTGTTTTAATACTGTCTCTGGGGTAAAATACATTAATTCGCAGAATCTTTTTTTTTCTTTGAATGTTGATGTAATTTTTTGTGTTTAACGAGGGAAATAAATATTTTTAAACTTTTCTTTATTGGTAAGTTGTTTTACAAATTTTAATGCTCAGTAATGAATGTTTTAAGTTTCTTTTCAAATCCCTGGTATCGCCGCGGGTATAATAAATAATTCTCTGTTAGAAAGAAACATTAAGTAAATTAGTATACACACTATAGAGGATTCCAAAAGGAGGTATTTATGTTCAAGGACTATTCAAAATCTCGAAGCAGCTTCAAAAGTACCAACACCCTCACACATTCCTTTAATTCATTACTAATCAAAAGTATCCTGTGCTCCTTAAAAGAAACTACATGGGATTACGATGTATTTATTACAGTATATTCACTTAGCATTATAATTAACCAATCCGTGAGCGCAGACCGCAGTTAATCTATTGTTAGATATTTTAATTGTCTTCAGATCTGTACAGTTCAAATTCAGTAATACTGGGAATTATTATACAATATTGTGATATTAAATGATTTAATGTTTAATACCATAATACTTTTTTATCAATATTATAATTTTTCAGATCATTCATTGTTCGGTCTGTAAAAAAGAGGAAAGTTAGACATATGCTTATTAGAAAACTCAATGTAAGCGAGTTTGTGAAGGTATATAAACTAGATATATAAATTAAATGATAATAGGTACTCTATTTGTGTTTTTAGACATTTTATCAACAGTCATGTAGAATGACAAATATTATCTTTACTGAAATACTATGATCTATTAAAAGCGNCATACTGGGAATTATTATACAATATTGTGATATTAAATGATTTAATGTTTAATACCATAATACTTTTTTATCAATATTATAATTTTTATGATCATTCATTGTTCGGTCTGTAAAAAAGAGGAAAGTTAGACATATGCTTATTAGAAAACTCAATGTAAGCGAGTTTGTGAAGGTATATAAACTAGATATATAAATTAAATGATAATAGGTACTCTATTTGTGTTTTTAGACATTTTATCAACAGTCATGTAGAATGACAAATATTATCTTTACTGAAATACTATGATCTATTAAAAGCGCTTATTTTCTTGCATGCGTAGAAACTTTCACTT
>NNCF01127982.1:249105-282682 GCA_002313205.1 Laupala kohalensis
GTTTATTCACTAGACACACATTGAGCCATGGGGGAAACAGCATCTAGATAGAATCCAGAAATATTGCTGTTTCCAAGTATTACAATTGCGGTGTTGAGTCGCAGAGGTTGCACTTTTCAGAAGTCGCAGCTAAATGAACTGAGACATTGCATTCTTGCCCCCTCCGGGAATCGAACCCGGGATGACTTAGTGACGAGCGAGAACGTTGCCACTTACGCCACGGAGGGGCATATATATAACTTGCATCGGAGATTGTGTGTTACATGATACCAAAATGCGGGAGATTCCATAAGATATTCATCAGTAATCAATAAATTTTATTTTTAAACGGCGTCTTATAGTTGGAGAAAAACTCGACGCGTCCGATATTAACCTTCCACGGCGATTTCCATGTACTGCACTGGGTGTGCACTAGAATTGAACAGTTACGTCAGTGTTCCGCGCGAGATCGCCACTCCACTGGTGTAGTGTAGCAACTAAATGAGACACCTTCGCTGCATGATTCGCGCAGGGACACATCAAATATTGGTGAAGCTCCAATAATTGAAAAATAACAATGAAGAATCATGCAATTACTCGTTTTCATCATCGATAAACGGATTAACAAAACGAAACACATTATCTCATATTTCTCTTTACCTTTCGAAAAGATCTAATTCGACGTACAACTCTTGTCAATCATCTGAGAAGAAGACGCAGATTATACTTGCAATAAACTCATAGCATCCATCATGGATACGTTACGTACAGGCTCGCCTAACCTCAGCAATGCCAAGTGCTGCACTGAGGAAACATTCAGAGCAAGTCCGGTTGTTCTCAGTACTCGGCGAGTGCGCCTCATACAATCATATCCCCACACTGGTGCAACTTGTCTCTGAAATGGAACAACATCGGGACGCACCAGTGCACACTCAGAGCAACGAATGGAAAACGCCATCAGTCACCCGTCACGAACCCTCCGGATGTTCAGAGAAGATCTCCAAAAGGACTGCATCTTTAACTAATGTTCTGTTCACAGATGCGGTGGAAGAGCTTAACTTTAAGCAACTTCTTGTAATAGTTTCATCATTTTCTTTAAACTTATGAACAGCTTTATGTAATGAACTTACCTATTGAGACATAGGCTACAGTAAATTTAAAAAAAATATGTTTCAAAAGAATAGGATTCTTAGTTGTCAATTGTAGTTATAATGATGAAGATAAATGGGACACGTCTAAGGATACCTCAAAATTTAACTCTACGGTGTCTAGGTTTATATTACCCCAAATTTTACTAGGAGTCTACAATGTTGATTTCAACAAGCGTTACGTGGTACTATAAGCGTAGGTAGCATTGTATCACTAAAATATCTGAAATCGGCATAAACAAACAGAATAACATGAACTCATTGTTATTTCAACTTGAAAAACATACATCACTGGCCATTGAAATGAAATAATGGAAATTATACCTGGCAATACATTGCGTCTTATAGAGTGAACGCTTATTTTAAAAAAACGATCAGCTATTGAGTCACAAAAGTGACGGAAGTTTGCTACCATTTATAGTAAATTTTTCGTAGTATTTCTTCATCGATTTTATCTATATATCGGGCATCTCAAGAAATTTTTTAAATTTTTTGCGAGGTGTGATCACGAGACAATCTGCCAACATGTTTTTTTTTACACACTCTTGTGAATCTCAACCGAGTCAAGTGAGTTGACACTTTACTATCAACTGATGGATAGAAGTTAAATCATGTTTTTACATCACTATAATTCATAATGTCGTGTTATAAAACAATTTTACTCCGCGCTCTCTACTCCCACCCTAAGACGATAGAGTTAAAGTGAGACTTCTGCAGCGATATAAATTTAAATTAAAAACCAAACATTGTTACTCTCATAAAAATAATATAATTTTTAGACCTAACCGTTTCAATATCGTTTCTCTCAATGTTTCAATCAATTCTGCGTTAATCAACAATTTATTTTATTCATCACAGTTCCGTAATTATTTACATTGTCCGTTGTTTTAATACTACGAATTTCTAAGCCTAACATTATTAGACATACAACAATATCCAGGCGACTCTTTTAACCCAGTCACTTCTTTGATCTAAGTTTTCTCGGAACGAGATGCTCAGAGATTCTGAAAAAAACTGCTAGTAGATGATCCGGGGCAGTTTTTTTTTTCTAACCTAATTTAACTAACAAATTTTAAAAAAATGTTGTAACGGCATATGAAACGTTGTGGTACCCTGTTTCGTGTTCATAGATCGAAACTGATTGTAGGTCTACATGGTTTATCTCGTTGAAATACTGTGCGGGACAAATAATTTTGACTTAAAATGAGTGACGTATAATGACGTTAAATGAGCTCGAGAGGGAGCCTGAGACAAAAGTGCGTCGAGGCAGAGAGGACGTACGCGCGCGAGCTGTGACGTGGCCGCGGGGCCGATCTTTACAACAGCGCTGGCTGGCTCATTCGCCGCGCGAGGGGGGAGCTCTCACAGCGCCAGCGTCACAGACCAACGACACAATAGCATTCGCGCCAGTCTTCTCACCCGCGACGAAACAAAATACTACCGTCTTCTGCTGCGTCTGCTATTGTCAACTCAACGGTTGGTTTTAACTTTTTCAATTAACCAATATGACTAGAAATATTTTTTTTACCGATCTATTCTTTATTAAATTGGTTACATGTGTAATAGATTTTAATCTAAAACCCATTAGAAAGTTAAAGGGAATTTATTTATAACTTTCCTCCGAAAAACCTTGTATATAATAATTCGTTCAACTTCAAGATAGTTTCATTCAAATATTAGCACCGTAAGATCAAAATTTTATTAGATTTTTTTGATAGGTGAAGGTTTATTCTTTCCTCTTTAAAAACAATCGACATTTAAAACATACGAAAAACTCATAGTATCTGATATCAACAGGTTGTACATCTCAAACAAGAAAAGTTGTCGTCAATCAGTCATAGTGATAAATATTTTATTAATTATGAAATAAATAGTCACATTCAACTTCCACGTAGTCTCCAAATCACTTTTTGATGCCATTGAAATTTCTTTAAAAAGGCAACCATAAAACATAAAACAAGACAATAAAGTAGTTAATGAAACCCTAGTACGAAACGATTTTTTATTTTATTTTTTTTCCACGTGAAGTTTCAATGCTACATTTTATAATTAATATCTATGTTAGTGAATAGTTATTTTTAGACTATATGTGCAAGTGTTGTGACCATTACTATAATCATCAGGAAGTTATGTCTCCTGGAATAAGGTTGTTCCATGAGTATTAAGGAAACAAAATACTGTGTATTTCGCATTCATTATTACATTCTTGAGTCCTCTGTTCAACTAAAACAAATCTTTTCTCTTCTAAAAATTTCACAATTAAAGATTTAATTCTCACGGTGACTCATTATTGCCGATATCCCTCATACCATTCGTTGTCAATTTTTCCGTTACCGAGTTCAAGGAAATAATTTTAAGTTTGATTGCTTACTATAACATTCTTAGTATTTGAGCTGTACAAGTTAAGTCATGTAAACAAGAATCACGAAACAACAGAATACGTAGTGATTACAGTCATTCATAATACCACTAACATACGAAATGTTTATATTAAATATGAAAAACATGTTTATATTTTAAAAAATGTCTCACCTCCAAATATTGTTTTCTGTGAAATTCATGACACTCGGTGGAGGCATTACGAGAACAAAACCAAGACATAGACATATTTTATATAAATACATATATACATACGGTTATTGCATGATAAATTGTCTACGAATTTTAATAACTATAATGCAACAAAAATAAATACACTCGTGACAGCGACAAAACATTTCTGGGACGAACTTGATAGCAGAATATATCTGGGTAACTCTTATAATTACGACATAACTTAAGATAAGTGACATCCGATATTTTAAAGAGCGTTATATTAGAAAATGTGAAGATGTAGCAAAAACGTTGTTTACGCTAAAAAATTGAATGTCTTATTGAGTTCATTGACACTGGTATTACTAATGGGTCGTATTGTTTAATATATGGCCAAAACCACGTTGTGTGTGTGTAGCTAATGACTACATACGAGCTTTGATTCCAATGTATTCCTCCGGGAGAATAAACATTCATGAATTCTCATAAGCTTTGTGAAGTTAATTGCTTTTCACAGAAACACTAATTCAGACGATAAAACAAATGACGAACAACAAATGAATCTCACAAATAAATGAAACTCAAATATCGATGGAAACGAACTAACGTTTCAGAGATCTTGAAACACAATAAGCTCAAGTAAATCATAGATCACTGATGCAGGATCATTTATATACATTGTCCGAAGTGTCATAGAAATATATTAGGATTTGATTCCAATAAACATAACACAACGCAAAGCGGTGAATAGGTAAATAATATATTGTTAAAATGTAGTAAACACTTACTTGCAACCATGAATAAAATAAGCTACCTGGCATAGTGAGAAAGTAATAGTCCGTCCCACCAATGTTGACCTAAATTTGCAAAGAAAAACCGGGTTGGGACACCATTTCAGATTTGATATAATTTAATGTGTTAAGATTCCAGATAAAAAATATACTGTTGCAAATAATAGTAATAAATAATAATCATTTAAAACAATGCTCGTTTGTATAAAATGGAACAAGCAACGGTGAAATAAAGCTCATTACTTGATGACAATTTGGTTTTCCCATTTTAAGAGCACGCAGACATTGAACATATGGTTCGAAACATATTACATTAAGTCAATGCGGCAGTTTAATTTAAATCGTCGAGACTAGAGAGGAGTCCTACCTCTTCATAGAACCTGTCTACCGAACGTATTTTCTCATAAAGAGACTGCTCGAGTACGTAAGTTGGCTCTGTGGAGTATGTAACATCCAGTGTGATTTCGCGGGTAATATTTATATATTTTTAAACATGATTGGTGTAAAACTAAAGGTTAGTAGTACTTACAGCAAAAAAGTATAAAGAAATATTGCATGAACCATGTAAATCTTAGCTCTTACAAACAATTCGTATAAAGCTTTCACTTTTTCGAGAATGAATAATGACTTAATTAAAATTCGATAAATGTTTTTCAAAATAATAAAACTCTATCATAATTGTTTAAAATATTAATAAATTTTTGACGATACAGCACTTATCCATTGCGTTTGGTATGTTTCGAGTTGTCGAAAATATATTAATTANATTAATAAATTTTTGACGATACAGCACTTATCCATTGCGTTTGGTATGTTTCGAGTTGTCGAAAATATATTAATTATTCCTAAAATCAGAGATAGCTTATTATATTAGTTACACAATTTTGCAATGGAATTTATAGTAAAAGTACTACGCTACACAATGCTCTACATCCTTTTAGATAACTTCATATTATATGCACTGTCAAACAGCTATCTTCAAGTAGCCAACGTACGATCAACAGCGCTGTCATTGGCGAAAAACGGAACTATTCGAATATTACAATATAGGTATCAAACTCTCAACGTTCGGGGATACGGATTTCTCCTCTCCAGTTTCAAAGATTTAAATATTTGGTTATAAATGTTTTGTTTTAAAAATTGAAGGTAATTGTTCGTGTTGCACAGTCATTTTCACAGAATAATGTTACCGCAAAATGGATGCCAAGACAAACTCACGCGTGTAGGTTCGTGCAGGGCACATCAGGTGTTAAGCAGCGTCTTCATGCATAATGCATCGCTCCTCCCAACCACGCACAAGCATCAACTCAAAGTTGGCAAACAAGGGAGTTCATCAGAAGCTTTATGAAGGAGATGACAAGCTCCCAACATTCCAACCTCCAATGGAACTTGCAATGAAGGACTTACAATCATTTGGCTAACGCTACGCCAGTCTGTGCTCATTCCAATAGTTTTAATGTCATGCAGATGTATAAACAGGTGTCAAATTAAAGAAACATTTATCGAGTTTACATTTACTATGGATGTAACAAAAATATTTTAACTGGAATGAAATTATGGAAGTACAGTTTTCCATCGAAACCCTGCATTTTTCCTGCCTATAACATACGTAATTCAAAATATTTACGAATAAAACCTGTTCAAGTTTCTTAAGGTCAATTTTTAGAAAAAAATATTTTTATAGAATTATAACTAACGAGTATTGATAAATTATACTGTTGATTCTCCTGTTGATTTTGTACAAAGGACAACACTTCGATGATCTTTGTAAAAAGATGTACACTGCTAATGCAAACGGATTTAGATGCATGACTGACTGCTGCTGATTTAATGACTGCGTTTCAGGACGACAATAAGCTAGACAACAATTGACTCCAATGCGTGGAAGATAATAGTTGTCTCCTCCATTTGACCTTGACGTGTCCACATGACGCATCACATTTTTGCGACTAGTTGATCCGAAGTAGCTGACACAATACCAGTTCTCAAGTAAAGCTGTTTGAAGTGTTAGAATGGGCGGCAAACGACGCCAATATTAGGATTGAGTCTACTTCGCCCGACAAACCATTGGCATGCTAATTGTGAAGGCCACTGGCTTCTATGCCCCTTTACCACTAAGTCACTTTGAATTTTAGATATGCAACCTGCAGAGCTTTAGTGCTCAGCGTGTAGTCTACTTCATTATCATGATTGTGTTCCGTACTAACTCGTGAATGAATCACACCTCTGAAACACGCGTTTTTATTGAAAGCAATGTTATCTGCTGTAAATGAAAGATTTTTAATACTTAAATTACAATTTAAGAAGTTAAAAAATTTCTTTAGTATATATATATACACACACTTATCTTTCGAATCGGATTATCTGCTACGGTCGAGTCACCCAATTACGCGGATAATCTTCCTCAAACGCGAACCAACTGGACAACAAAGCTACGCACGCTACTAAAATACCCGAGGTGGTTGCCGGATGACATTTTTCGTAACTTAAATTTCTTAAAATTTTGTGAAATTTTAGGTGCGGGCAAACACAAAAAACAACAACAAAATAATATTAAGATCGTTAGAATAAATTCCCACTATATTGCTTTCCGTTTCCGTCTGGAACATACGACAAATCAATATAAAAAGTACACGATGAGACTTTACGCGATTAGGTCTAAGGTATTTTGCGAGGTAAACGTTGGATTTTCTTTTGCAAGAAGAAATTCTGGAGGAAAAATCCGAGAATTTCGTGGAGTCGGCTGTAAATCGATCGTCGTATCGCACGCGTTGGTCAGCCCCCTCTTCGTCCATGCAGGAAGCCAGGAATGCTTTTGTGAGGGCACCTACCCGTCCGTCTGACTGCCGGTTTCTTCAGAGTATGATTATCAGGAGTCGTATGCACTCTTCCGAGAAGAAAGAAGCAACATTTTTGGATGTAGCGTAGTTTCCCAGCGTTTCAAGGAACGTTCGTCCGCGTGGACTACATTCATCTATTCCCTATGTTTCACACAGGGATGAATTCTTTACTTTCTCTGTGGTTTTCAGAAGGGTTTGTAATCAAATCTAGTATATGATGTATATTCACATGAAACATTCACTGTATTATCATTCCTTATTATGATATTAAAAACTATACCTTTAAATAAATTCAAATAAAACTATAGAGCATCAGCAAAGTGAACTTACACGACGTTATTTCTCTGTTTACATCATTTGTCAAATATATGAATTTTTTCGGGAATTCCTCATCTACTCATTTGGGAAGAAATAATTTCCCGTGAACGAAACATAATTTTTATTCAAATAGCGGGTGTCGTACCAAGATTAATATTATTGCTGCTAGTCTCTTAATTATTTATCAAAAACACACTTTTTAAAATTTCTTACTTTACAAACGTCGTTTATATGTATCAGTATGCTTCCAAAAAATATTAAATATTTCGCAGAATACTGAGTTTAATGCTTATTGATTCATTCATAACAAAGAAATTGTTAAAAATAGAAAATAAGTAGTATAATTTTAAAAAAATTGCGGACATCAATAGAAAATCTAAGGTTGTTAGTAATCTTTCTAAATTATAAATATATCAAAATTGTTAGTGTGATTTAAAGAATGGCTTAGTTGACTTAATACTAAACAGTTGTTTGAACATAACTTCTCGTGAATAAATATTTTTTATGAATGAAATGATAGGTAAAAAAGTGAGTTACACGTATTTTAAAAAATAAAATAAAATCTCACTGAAGTTCTGTAACCTAACATAAATCTTTATCGTACTGAGTTTTTGTTGACGCAATTATCTCCTACCAACCAACAGCACTATTGTTAGCTAAACAATCTCGACGCAGAATTCAATTATCAAGCCATAGCCGTCACCAACAATGCATTTTCTCACTCTTTCTCAGGGAAGCGCGTCTGAAGAGTTGGTAACACATTTCCCTAGGCGGCGTCTACAGGAGCAGCAGCATCCATCCATCCCCTAGGGTTATTTTCTCTCGCGCTTTGGGAGGCGAGGGTGCGTTCCATTAGCCTGCACTGACAAGCTACTGGATATACCACCTCCTTCTGCAACCCCCACTCCACCCCTTCCTACCTCCCACACCCCTGGGACGAATACCACCCCATCCACTATGGACGTGTTCGGTCTCACTCACGCAGAATGCAACACAAAATAACATAATATAACAAATGGACGTAAATCTGTATAATGAAAAGGTAAGCACCTCATGTTGTAACATAATTTAAGAGGATTTTGTACATTCGAACTAAAACAACAAATGTTGCATTGGCTATCTCTTCATTTAAAAGTGCGCAAAATTTCAATAAACGGCGCACTTTATGATTTCAAAAATACTAAATCACTGCGAGATACATCATAAACTGTATGCATTTTGTAAATGCATACACGTCACTTCAGAGCTTCTAACAGACAAGCTGAAATTGTGGGGTAACAGGTTCATTACGAACCTGTGGTGCGGGTTGCATATCATTCACGTTCGAAGTCTAAATAAGAATTATGTATACGGAGCAACGTCGCGTTGATTTCTGTTTTTCAATGTCGCTTAGCGTACATGGAGTAAACAAGATTTTAATTTTGGACACATTTGAATAAACGCGACTGAGTGATTATTTTAGAAGAATTAAACACACTAAAATTGTATCACAAATGGGTACAAGACGTTCTTNGTGATTATTTTAGAAGAATTAAACACACTAAAATTGTATCACAAATGGGTACAAGACGTTCTTTTAGAATGATTTTTCTTGATGTTTCTTCTGTTTCTTCTTAATGTATTGACGTTTTGGTGGTGAACGTGTCCCTCCAATAAAAACAAGATTCTATTGAAAATGGAAGCAGAGCTCCCGTTGCTACGGGGCATAAGGAAGGACATCTTACTCAAAACGCAGGGGAAAAACCCAAGTGAAAATAATATCTTGTGTGATTAAGCGGGTATTCAAAGTAGTTTTTTCCTGATAAAGCGCCAAAATCAAATGGAAAACAAATAAAGAACATGTTGTTTGGCTTCATTGATTTATCTTTCATACATTTTATCGGTTATTTCACGTTTACATCAGTTATCGGCGATTTTAATTTTCGTCATTTTCTTTTCGCAAAAAAATATATCAGTTTTCGTAGGTTTCGTAGAATTGTTTTTTTGGCGCGAACACATGACATTTTTTTACTGATCATACAACAGTGTTGTTTTCAAACTTACTACAAGATAAAGTCTCTCTCCATTAGAGGCAAATTTTTAAAAGACCCAGAAATAAGCAGTTAGAAGGTGCAAAACGCGTCTGATAACTTGATACCTTAACTTCATATAAATTGGAATTGTTAAATGGGTACTTATTCTTTACATTAGTGCTCTATATAAAATACCATTGTGTTCAATCCAAAGCATATTCATTCTTTATTTGATGTGTTTTGGAAAGTATGTTTGTTTAACGTCTATTTATATGAAAAAAAAAACGTCCTTGAATTTCGTCTGTTTCGGATTTTACAGATTGTTTACCCATGTATGAACTGAGATATGTCTAAATTCTGCTCTGTAAATGCCGTTAACGTGGAACATGATTTTGCCTTAATAAAATAATATATATTGGCCCACGTTAATGGCTATTTAACCATAGATCACTAGACGGTCGTAAAGTTTCGGTTGTCAGGTGATAACTGATTGATGCGTTAGAAGAGGGGGGATAATGATGAAGCAGTGCATTTTTGGAGCCTTGAACTAACGTCGTGATCTGAAAACTAGGACGCTTTGTTGAACGGTTATTGTTGATCTCCGAGATGTCAAATTGCATTTTTCGCCGCCAGTCTTTATCCAGAATGGCGTCGCCATTATTTGTTCCTAATTATTGCGAATATATATTCATTGCTGCACCACAATTTGAACAAACATCTATTGTACACAGTGTTTTATAAATCTGAACATTCACGCGATCAAAGAAAGGGATGTTCAATGTGTTGCATCGTATAATCAATTCGTGAACCTGCTCTACGCTTATCACAACAGTAGCGTACGTGCGCTTGGATCGAGGAACCACACCCGCATGTCCCACATTCGTGCCTCTGCGCACTTACCATAATTGCTTGAATGCGCGGCGGCAAGTGTAACAACTTCCATAAGTTAAAACACCATTTGAGGCGAGCGCACCAGGATAACCACGGTATCATGCTACTCAGCAGTGACTATTGCACTCTGAACAAATTGGATACAAAACTAAACTAATAGTAATAATAAGAAACAATTTAACTTTCCGGATTTCGATTAGTTAAGGCAAACAAGTAGAATATTAACAAGCAAAACTATACACTATAGATTTTAACCTTGTTTAAACTAATAATTAATCAAAGTACTTAATAGTTAATTAAAACATATTTCAGTACAAAAACTGGGTTACCTAAAGAAATGTTTTTTTTAAATCTATCTGAAATATATTTACACACATTTTTATTTACCTCTTGAAATAGTGAAATAATTTTGAGAAAATTGCCAATAAATAAATAAAAAAATATAAAGAAGTCTTGAGTTTTCGAAGAGCAGATGAGAATCAAATTATATTATCAGTGCTGTGGAACACTTCAATGAAAATCCTTTTCTACTTGAACACATCGCAGCTTCTTTATCACGCAGTAGACTAAGGAGGAAATGGTTCTGAACCCCCTTTGGGTCGCATGATATACTCATGACTGCGAATGTTGGATGCGAAATTCAGGTGAAGCATGGTATTAGAAGAACTCAAACAAGTATAGTTCTTTAAAAATACTTTCTGGGTAGTAGGCCACGTCGTTATTATGTTCATACTCAACGTTTTGTAGACGTTTGCAGCCAACGACTTCAGCAGCTACTAATATCTAAAGTCTGAGGAGTGTTGTCTTTTTTTGACTGTGTTTTTGACCGATTTTATACCCCTCCTACAGACAGTTATTATAAAGAATAGAAGATAAAGAAAATAAAATAATACCACAGTATTCCACGATCCTACCTGGTTGCCGTCCTCCCATTGGTTTCCCTTCCTACCGACCGTCCGTAGAAGGGAGACAAGCTCGGTCCTTTAAAAACACATCTTCTACACTTGAATCAAGTTTCTAGTAGCTCCTGAAGATGTTGGCTACAAACGTCTACAAAACGTAGAGTATCAACAAAATAACTACTGGGTTTAATACTCCAAAAGTATTTAAAAATTTAACCAAGTGAAAGCCTGCATCGATTTTTATAGTCCAATAGTTTTTTGAGGGGATTATGGGCCCCCCTTTTTTATTCAAATGCAGATATTCTGTAAATTCTGGTATGGGAAATCGAGGATTGTGACTCTCACCAACGCATTACGAATACAACAAAATCATCTAGTAGTACTAGTTTCGGATGCAAGTATAGAAAGGAATAATATTGCAAAACGTAGTTAATCACACAATGCCATTAGAGCCTCTATTGCAACAGTCATTTCGTGAGGGTGACGTCCGCAATTTCACCGACTCCATCGTTATTTCCATCATCACCGATTTATCGTCACCATCCTCTCCCAGTTACCGCTTAGGTGGGAGACGAAATGTAAATGATTGTGCGTCAGTAACAATTACCCGATAAACAACGCTTTGCTCCGGCGACCACCCAGCCGCACCCACTCCAAACCGCTGCCCGTTAATTGTTAAAGCGTCCGCTACAACGCTAGTGACGAGGTCCGGTCGACAGGAGCTTTGCTTCCCCCCCCCCTCCCACGCACCGCCCCTTTCGACCGCCGTCCGGCTACATCATCGGCTCGAAAGGCCATTCGCATCGCAATTACCCATCACATTAGAGCGGGCGCGTATAGTTAATACATCCCGGTTTATCGGACGAGTCACGGGGAACTCTCTTTATTATTCGGTATTCTCTGATCCCGAAGATAGAGGATAACTCGCAGCAACAGTGGATATGAAAAGTTTCCCGCGCTGGAGCGAAGTGCGTGTTGGGAGATAAATCATAGGTTATCTGCACGAGAGTTAGAAACACAAGCAATCATACGAAGTGTTTGTACGGGAGTGGGCTCTACAGTTCTCGACAAATCTGTGGAGTGTGTATCGGATAAGTGAAAAGAACATTTAGGAATATTTATTTGTTCGGTTTAAGTATTAATTGGAATTTTGTTTTGCATGAAAAGGGGATAAAAACTGAAATTACAGCTACTTCAATGCTATTAGTTTTACTCAAAACACGAAATTAAAAGAAGCACTTACAAACAAACATTAGAAAAGAAATAATGTCAGTTTATTGGCCATTATTTGTGAGTAAAACATTGATAATAGTCGTAGAACGTTATTTATTCACTACTACATTTTCATTTCACAAAATTAAGTGCTTCATTCCTGATTCAATGAAGTGCTGTTTGATATTAGAAAGATGAGGAATTAAAATGGTTGTCACCAATTTGTCTTTACGGATATAATCGTATGTTAATGGAGGTCTCATAATTAAAGACAGTCATACTTTCTTAAACAAATCAGGAGCAATACAATGGTTTCAAAGACATTTTCTGTTACACTTTCCATGTGTTTCCCGGTTTCTTCTCATGATTGTTGTTTTCAGAATTTAATATCAAGTAGTATTCAATAAAATTAAGCAATTTTGAATTTAGGGAGAAAACTATTATTTAATAAAGTAGAATTATTTCACTAATTTGTGTAACTGAAGTGTACATTTAATTTTTGTTTTCAATATTTTCGAAATTTTATTCTAGTTATCTGTAACTTGTTAATTTTAAATATTTTATTCTAGTTATTTGTGTCTTAATGAAGTGAACAATCATATTTTCTGAGCCTTAAATTAAGCAGATGATAATTTATACATAACTCTGCTTTTGTCGACGCTCTCAGTTTGTTTTACGTCAAGTTGGCATGTCTGCGGAAACAACATCCAGGCTCCTGTGGTTCACTTAGCCGCCGCAGTAGCCGCTACTGTCTAAGGAGCGCAGATAAATGAAAACGCAAAAGGAGTGCTCGGCGTGGGAGCGAGTTTCAAAGGAGGGTAGTAGAGGAAAGAGTTCCAAAAGTTTTAAATGTGTTAACCAAGCAACGAGTGCTCAGCAAAAGGGGAAGTTGTCGAAGACAAGTAACATTTCCCCACCGACCTAAGTACCGTCGTAAAGTACCGCCCTTAGTTGCAAATATAAAACAAGTAAAGAAGGGGTTCGACGACGAATAGCCTTTCACCAGCGAAGAAAATAGAAACATTCAAATAGTTCGCAGTTCACAAAGTTCGATGTTTCTTTCAAGAAGAGAGAAATGTTTTCTTTGCAGCGCAATAACAAAATAACAACTTTAACTCACAACTTCCGAGTAACTACTTGAGGAAGAGTGTCTGCATCGTCAACGGCCAGGTGAAAATTGCTACGGACCGGGACACGAACCCGGAACCTCCTGCTCTCCGACGCTACATCCACCCGGTCTGTTCGTAGGGTGGTGCAGTGAACAGCTCACCAGCGGCCAGATCAGGAACCTGGTTTTGAGTTCAGGTCCGTCACGATTTTCAATAACTCTTTAACTCGATTCGCAAAACAACTCTTTATAGACAATGTAAGACGATATTGTAAGATGTTCAGTGGGTTTATACAATATTTTGTTTAAAAATGAGTTTCATTTAAATTATAATTATATATAATTATGCATAATAATAATAATTTAGGGCAGTTAATTATTTCGTAAAATTACGGTTTCGTTAATTTTTGTAATGAATTAATCATAATACAAAAATATACTTCTGAATTACATCACTTCAGATAATACCTCGGCAATTACATTATCTTCACGCAAAAATAAATAAATAAATACAACAGATTTTACGCGCATTTAGCTCTAAGAACGCCGTTATTATATATTAATGAGCAAAACTATATTATTAGGATAAAGATAACCGTTAGAATTACAATGTAGAGAAGAAATACAACAATTGTATGTGAGAACCACGAGAAAAGGAGAAACTTCAAAACAAGAGTCAGATCTACAGCATATGACTCAAAATATATTGTTTAAGAATAAACGACAAGTTATACAATCTCTCATTTACATATAACTTCATAAATCTGTCGGATATTAAAAGTTTCCCCAGCCTTTGAAATTAAGTCATTACATCACCTTCACAATATCATTCTCCTCATGCATAAAGATGCAAATTTCATCACGAGAGGTTGATCACAAGAACAACTGGGGACGAGTCTCCTGCCGAGGAAATTATGAACCATAAAAATTATCGCGGAAAACTCCGTCGAGGCGAGTTTCGAGGTTAACTTTTGCTATCGAGGGAATAAATCCACAGATGCGCCATCTCCGTGATATTAAGCGCCGCGGAGAACGTACGTACCTACAATCAGAAAATAAGGGAGAGAGGTCGCCTTGCATCTGCCTGAGAGGGAGAAAGTCACTCATAAAAAAGTAATGGAAGCTAAATCAATTTCCCCGTCGGCTGCCGTAAGATGTTTGAGGGAGACGCGCTGCCGCGTAGAGGCAGAACGAAAGGCGAAAGAAAGAAAGGGAGAAGAAGAAGAGAGAGAGAGAGATGACGCAGAGATGCAAACTCAATTCAAAGAATGCAATGCCTTCTCACATCAATAACAGTCTATGAAGCGATATAGATATCGAGAGTACGCCTCACACATTTTAACGGTTCAGCCATAGTTCTTCTTGTGGTGAGTAATAAAGTACTCATTGTAATAACGTTGCAATAAAAAGGAGAGATACTTTTAATCATTGACTTAAATGGTTGTTAGTAGAAGAACGTGTCTAAGTCATTACTAAATATTTTACAGATTAGTATTTTTGTACGTTTAAAAGTATTGGCGCTTTACTATATAATTTTAACAACACTCTTTCTTTAATATACATTAATATTTGCATACTGGATTCAACTTGTTCAAAATGAAACCTGAACATTTTATATACGTGGCTATCACAATCAAAAATTTCCTTCTCAAATATATTAAGAGTGTTCCCCAGAAAGGTGTACTGGGTACGCCACAATTCGGTACACGTCTTAAATCTTTAAATTGCTGGAAATGAATTAGAAGAAATAGATGCGCTGAAATATTCAGAGATACCAAATCATTAAATATAATGATTTAATTTTTGAAATTGTTTAACCACGATTATTTTAAATAAAATCACATTTTCTTTATTTTTCAACCACGTGAATGTATAATTAAAATCAAACATACATATTAAATTATCGTAAAGGATATCGATTTTTTGTATCATACCACCTGTTCAATGTTTGAGCTACATCACATTTTTAATATCTAAGTATTGAAAATCGTTAAAGTACAAAAGGAAACAGTCATTCCATTAAAATGCTTCATATTTATGTTAAATATTGATGTTTCTTTTTCCCATTGTTTCAATTATTTTCATTCAGACTTTCAGTTTCTTTTCACGTGCATATCTCCGAAACAATCAATTCATTACATTTAATAATTAGATAAAAATTTAGTGAAACGGTTCAGGATATATCCAAAATTCATTTGCAAAACCGGTTAGGGAGTGTTCATGGCGTTAAGCAAACCTTAGCACCATCTAGTTCGTACCATCAGCACTTCTTTTCGTAGTTCCGATGGCAGCCGTAGTAGCGCTGTTTGAATGAGCTCTACTGGCGCGCCATCTCTGTGACAATTTCTGGAACTGCGTCCATCTCTTGATAAAAATGAACGAGTCCTTCGATTGAAAATTATGCAGATTCGTAGCTTTTTCTTACGAATTACCAACGATTTTCCACTGTCAACATGAAAATAATAATTAATTTAATGATGAGAGGATGTATAGAATGGACGTTCAGGGTACTCGAAGTAATGTAGCTCTCCTGTCCACAAATCACTTCTCTTAATTAGTTATTTTTGAATGAAAATAACATTAGTTATTAGTCTTAAATATTGAAATAAACTATACAGCAAATTCTTTGACTACAAAATCAAGAAACATGACAATAATATACAGAAAAATCTATTTTCATTTATTTCCGTAACGAAAAGATAAACTCCCATCTTTCAGACATTTGGAAAACTAATAAATTCTATAATCTGACAAACATTCCAAATAAACGAAATGTATCTCCATAAGATTAATTTTTTCTATCACAGACATTAAAAACGGTTTTAAAATAATGAATGATATTATTTTAGCGCAATTCACCTATTTCTATGGACAACCTATGGAAAATAATAATTTATCAGCATAATTGATATATGTAATTCAACACTTTGTGAGTACCTCATATAAGGATTTCAACAATTAATCAACATCGTGTTTAGTAAAAATTTCTATCATTATCTTTCACATTTCTCACCACAAACTCTCGAAATGGTGAACGTTAAAGAAATCAGGAGCTAAGCGGTTTAATACTGTCAATAATTTACGCAATGTATTTGATACCATTACGTAGCATTCAAATCATATTTCGAATTATACGCAAATATCCGTCTCGTGATTCAATTACTTTCAATGGAATCTGATTCCATTCCGTTCTTGTCTGAAATGATACCTGAACTATGGAATTTCTATTTGATTATGAATTTGCTTCCATGTAATTAAATCATCGCATGGTAACAACCAACAGGTGCAATGAAATAAAAAACCAACTTTTCGACACCAAAGATACAAAAGTCAATATTCAAAATACACTTTACAACTCTGTAAATTATTATTATGGTAAATTATTATCATAACTATTATTGAATTTTTGTAATGTACTTTTTAATCGGTAAAATAACATTACTTGAATCATCATATAACATTACATTAATTTTAAATGATATGAAACTTACATGACGATCTGAAATGAGTATCTCTGAGAGATTAAACTTATTTGGAGGGGAGAAACAGTCAGCAATGATGAGACTATCTCACATTGCATAGATAACGATGGAATATCAGCAAATGATGTACTCTGCATAATATACTCCCATTTGGTCATCCATCACCCTGGAACTATCATCGTTCCGAGACCAGGAGAGTGCATTCGAACGACGCGCTCTTAAAGGAACAGGTTCACTGCGCTGCCATCGACATCGCTAGGGTCGCTTCTCAACATTATCCAGTCCGTATACTAACACGGAAATGCTTAACGTGAAAGAATGTCGGTCTGTTTGCTATCTGATCACGGCTAAACCACAGAACCAATCGGGACGAAATTTGGCGAGGATGAACCAAATCCAGGCTCACTTTTTATTTTTAAAACGTGTAGTAAGAAATATAGAAACGGTTTTTGACAATAAAAGTGGATGAAATCCGTAAATAAGAGAACTGTATTTGCTTACGTGGTCTAAACGGTTGGACGTAGGTGACAACTAAGAATGGCAATATTGTTTGAACCAAAATTACCAATAAAACGTTATTAAAAATAGAAGTGTTAAAATATTTCAGTTTAAAGGAGTAATTTAAGAAGGAAAAAGAACAAAAAAACAATCACAATAAAATTTTAAGGATTATTTGTTTTGCGCTATTAACAGAGATTAAAATTGTCGTTATATCGTGATATTTCAACGAATAGTTTAGATTTTACAAGAATTTTAATGAAATGGTTCAGCGGAGTAGTATCTCGGAAGCGAGAATTCGACCTACGCGGTCCACGCCAAATAGTGTAAGTTTTGTATTAAATTTGTATTATAATGGGAACAGTCATGACTGGCAAAGCAGATACGACTGCCGAGAACAAGGGAGGAGAGAAGAGGAGGAAGAACATAAAGAAATAAGATGGAAATGAAGAGAGAGAGAGAAGAAAGAAAATAGACAAAGAGAAATAACACCTAGAAACAAAAGGAGATGAAGAAAACCCAGGTAGTGGCAAGATGGTCGAGAATCTGGGTTTACAAGAAAAAATAAAATGAAAAAACAATATGAATTTTAAAAATTAGGATGCAGTATATGCTTTTAAATACCAGTAAGAAAAAATATCTTGATCTTTTAATATAGATGGACTTTATATTTTCCTGAGTAAAATATTATTAGTCTGAAAAAATCTCTGGCAACACCGGATAGCTAGTAAGCTAGTAGTCAGCTTGTAAAGAATAATTAAAAACTTATGTATAACAACAAAAACTTCGTAACGGGTTTCTTTGTTGAGAGTTTAGTGTGGGATGTGATTTCACTTATACAGAACTAGGAAACAAAGAGAATAACAGACCTACTTTAGTATCTAATATTACTTTTTTCTATAAATTCCAATTTTGGAGGGAATTATGTGAATGGAAACTATAAATTTTCACATGCTAAGTCATAGTTTAAGAACTATACTTAAATTCATAATATTCACACAGACAATGAAAACATTGTGGTTGTATGTAGGTTCACATACAGATGAATGAAAGTGGATTTAATGAACAAAATTTTCAACGAAGATCCAATAAAGATTTACGCACAAAACTCAAAATGGTGCCAGTAAAGTAGCGAGAACTTTACGAATCAAATTTAGGACAATGTTAATTCTTTAAGAAATGTGTAGGTATTGTGTTTTTTAGTGACAGGGAAGAAATTTGCCTACTCGAGTCCGTCATTTTAATTTTATTTATCCTACATGCACAAGCAATACGTAAATTTAATTATTTTTCTTTTAAAACTACTTACTCCAGGAATGTAAATTAATTTTACAATTTTTATTATCCATATTGAAGTAAATGCACTCATTTCAAAATGAATAAATTATGGAAAGTTGAAAATTATTGATCAAGACTCTTGAGACTGTATCATTGGAAATACACAGGTGTTTCCGTTATGTACCAGGAACACCATCCTCACGAGGTTCATACCCTTCTTCCTTTGGTACTTCACGTTCAGTGAATGTTTGGAAAGCGATCAGTAGAGTTTTTAAAGTGTCTATTGGGAACTCTATATCTTAGAAGTGTTTGACTCGTCATAGACTGTACAGATGGCGGGAGGTGGGGGGCTATGTATAGCTCAAACAACCCTAAATTATTCAAGGTATAAAAATGGGTTGAGAAATAAACACGAGACTCCGTGGGGGAAAAATGTTTTTGGATTAATTTACTGAAAGAATCCGGTAAGACTCGGTAACATTGTAATAAATCTGATCTGATTTTAAGCACTTATGAGTTAAATAGTCGTTGTGAAAGGAGTACCTACATATTAAATCTAACAATGATATATTAGTGATCATATCTGATCCAAGAGAAGGTCACGTACCCTTGAAATTTAATCGATCGAAAGAAATATTCTCGTAAGATTGGATTGTTAAATCAAAATATTTGCGAGAATAATATATGTTGTCTAATATTTAGTTGTCCCTTTCCGCATTCTTAATATTTATATTAGTACTATTCTTAATACTTATGTGTAATATTGAGCACGGAAAAGCTTAATGAGTGGAAAGCAATTTTGTTTCTTCACATAAGCATTTTCTGCGCCTGTTTTTTATAGATTAAAAAAAATTGTAAAAAATCTTGGATTCATTTATTAGTTCATTTATATTTAAATACATATCATATCCATTCCATGAATTTTCAACTAACCATTCAGAAGTCGACTTTTACTCCCAACAATGTTCGTATTGTTAGTCACATAAGGTACTCCCTTGCCATTGTTTCGAGGCAGCCATTTTTATCGCGTCCCGGGTATTTCCCTGCGGCGTGTGACCGCGTGGTTGTTACAAGGAAAACCTCTCGCACCCATAATGGCGGCTGGAAGCCAACGCCTCGCCGCTTGCAGTGCGCTCTTGCGAGAGAGAACCCCTTTTCAGTGCGGCTCTTGACAAAAGACTGCGCCCCAGGGAACATCTCGCATGCGCTCCGTCTATGAGGAAGTATTTCACGGCGTTTACAAGACGAGCTTCCCTCGCTCGAAAATTGTCGTCAAACATTCATCCGATTTGATGTTCACTGGGTAAGAAAACGAAGGATATAACCACGAGGCATCATATAGTTGTGTTCTAATTGATGCAAATTGAAGTTATTTATTTATTTCATTATTTTATTTCTCGCCATGTCTCCCCGGACAACTGATTCCTGATGGAAGCGATGTAAAGTTTCTTTAGTGATAACAAATCGACTCCGTGAAAATAAGATGGTTTCAAATTAAATAGAATTGTAGAGACTTACGACCTTTAATGGACGTTAATAGTAGAAGAGTAAGGTCTTTTCATTTAATAAGTAAACTCATAATGGCATGCCCAAATTTAATTATTATTTCTTCCAGTCTCCATTTTGTTCATGCAATATGTTATCTCCGACCCGTATAGCGAGCAGACCCAGAATACACGCTCCCTTGTCTGTCAGTCAGTCAGTCAAAGGTCTTCATCGACAGCCAATCCAAATTTGTGTAAACACTTTCTAATGTCACCATGCCCCGTCAGTATTTCTTCTTCAGCTTGTCCGAGCCTAAACCATCCGTTATTTAAGTTACAATACGCAATAGATAAGTTACATCGAAAATGAAATGTGTGGTGAAACTGACGTCTACCATACAAGAACAAAGATTTAGAAACCAAGAGATATTACACCCGCGGCACCCTCATTATTAATGTAATGGACTATATTGAACGAAATGTAACTTCCTTTATTTATTTCATCCTGAAAATTTTAATTTTTTTATTTTTTTATTTGCATAAAAGTACAAGAAAAATGAGCCCATACAATGTTGTAAAATTATGCATATTTAAAATACTTAATATTATGTATATTTCTGTAAACAAAAGCAAATGTTGGGACATTGATTAATAAAAATAACAAAAAAAATATGATGGTAACGAACGTGACTATTGACCAAAGCGCCCGAGTTGTAATGTTCTGCGCTGGTGAGCAAAATATAACAGTTTCACCAGCCATAATTTGTATTCGATAAAAATGCGAGAAAAGTAAAAAAAAAGTTAGAATTTTATCGGCAAAACATATTTTGCGTATTATACAACCTCCAGGTATATGATGTTAATATCGTATAACACGAACACGTACATTTCAGTACGTTTGGCGAAGTCATTAAAATTATATTCATTTGGAGCTAAAATGTAAATAATTAGAAATTTAGTAAAACGACGGTGAACTTTAATTTCTTCAAATTTATGTTCTATTATATTAGTATCGCCAAATTGTCATTTAATGAAAGTAGTAATTACGATAAAATATCACGACTTCACATTATTTTTTTAAAACTCATAATGAAATTAATAATATTTAAAATAACAAATATAATTTGTAAATCACAAGAGAAGTCAATAGAAAATTTCGTACTCCTGATGTACTAACGCAAGTTGCCGTGACAACGAACTTTCTGTTGTATCTTGGTCACGAAATGTATTCACCTTGCGTCCAAATGACTGAAGACGCACCGTGACTGCGATTTTGCGTCAAACCACGTTGCCTTGACAACAGAAACGCCTCTTGCGCGTCTGCTATCACTGTGGCTCGAATTTCGCTTCTCTCAGAACTTGCACTTCCACCAGCCACGCCGTTCTGTTCACTTTGGAAGAGGGTTTATTTTCGTCTTTTTAATTCTGTCATTAAATTTCATGACAAAACTGTCTCAAGAAATATACATTCACAAAGACAACAAAACTTAATTCTTTAGTAGGTGACTATAGATTTACTTCAAATTATAAAAAAATATAAGATGTCACAAGCATTCAATTCTTTCTTCTGTATTACTTCACATTAGTAATTTATATTAGTAAAGTAGTTTCTTGTCCTCCACGAGATCATATGCTGTTTGTAACAAATTTTATGGCAATTTATCGATTTATTACTAATGCTGTGGAGAACTTGCGGGTAAAACATTTGGTTGTGACATTTTAAAATTTTTCTAATACTTAGGTATTTTAAATTTTATATCCTTAAAAATTATCTTGGGAGAAAACTTGTATTTACTTGATGCGAGAAAATTATAATATACACCAGGAACCAATAGCATATTTTTCAAAGTGTGTAGGACAACTTTTTACGGTCAATGAATCAATGAAAGACGAAATACATCAACAAAAATTTAATGAATATAAGTGGAATAATAAGCTGTGAACATGTTAGTAATACGAATTCAATGAGGAACGATGAACCATAAAACACCCGCGGAACTACGAATACTCCATCTCATGATATCATAGAATTTCATGACCCACCAAAACGCATCCGACGCAACGAGGTATTTCTGACGTATGCGCACGAGAACATTGCTGCTCAGGCACGCATTTACATACCAACGCACACTCTTTCGAAACCACACACGCTCATGCAAACACGAGGTCACGAGGTCACCTGCTACATTTCGATATTTTGTTTGAAGTTAGTATCAGCGACAGTACAATTAAATTACTAAATTCACTAAAAATAAATTACATAAACAGAATTTAATGCATTTCTTTTATTATAAGTTAAAAACTCATACTTTACCCATCATTTAAAATGAAACAATTGTAATAATTATTGATGGTGCAATAAATTACGTGTTACGACTAAAACATTTTCTGTAAAAAAAAATGGATTGATTTTTAAAGCAGGAATATGTCAATGGTTTAGTACACGTCGCGGGATATTTTCTATATTTTTTTACATCACTATTTTTACTAGTCACTGGGCATTCCTTTTTTTTTTTCTTCGCGGTATTATACATGAATCACGGAACCGTTGTGCTCTCCTGCCATATTTGTTTTTCAAGCTCTTCTATACGTATTTCTAACGAATCACGCTAATTCCTAAATAATTATAGTATAAAAATAAGTAAATAATTTTAGACCTACGACCTTATGATGGACAAATACTATATTTTTAGCACGAAACGTTTCGTTATTCTTTATTTTAATACTAATATAATTGACATTAATAATAATAGACATTGTAAGTGTTATTTTGTAATCTCGCAGCACAAATGAATCCTTTTCTTTTCTTTTTTTCAGTGATTCGTCGAACTTGGAGCTCATGCGCTATCGAGGTTGAAACCGGTGAACCAAACAAAATCGTGTGATAGAAGCAAGTTGCCACATTTTCGTTGGAAGTTACCGGATTCGTTCAAGGAGCCCAAGAGAAACTTTAAGGAACGAGATTCTAACATTTCCTAATCGAATACTGTAGAGAGTTCGAGCAATTTCTTGGGTCAACCAAGTCTCATACAAAAGTCATTTTCCAGCAAATATTTTGTAATATCATTCCTTAAACACTACAAGCACTGGGTTTGGTCACAGATATTTGATTAAAAATAAAATATTCAGTTTTATGAAGAAAAAAAAGAAGAGAGAACACGTTTCCTGGTGCCATTTAAAAACACTGTTGTATTAAAAGTAAGTTTTAATTTTCATGACACTTTATTAGAAGACCAGCTTCTTAATCAGAGCTTGTGTAAATGCCATTAAAATAAACATCTTGATATTATATTAAAGAAATCTTTATATTAATACATTCAATTCATTAGGGTTGAATTCTGGGATAACAAACTTCCCACGGCAAAAAAGAGTCAGTGGAGAAAGTTCCGTAAGGACGATGCGCTTTTTCTTAGCAGCACTTTCTTAGTCAAAAGTTTCATGACTGCGCGAACAAAGTATCTTGTTCTATTCAAAAGGGAACACACTCTCTTCCTGAAGTACTTCGCTGAAATGAAGTGACATAGAATATTAATATTTCTTGTAAATTGCTTCATCAAATGATACTGAGTTTCTATATGAAGGGTTAGAGTTTCATGTAGAATATTATGAACATTCTTGGAGGAGAAGAATATCTTCGTTCGCAATCACATTGGTCGAGTTCAAGAAATAAACGTTGAAAATTGTGCATAAGTTTTCATAAACGGGATTTTCATCTCCATTAAACGGATCAGGTTTATTTTCAAAGTTAATTCCACCGGTATTTTAAAACTTTTATTAGATTTTGAGAATATAAGCAGTGTTCATCGTATTCTATCTAATATTTCGTATTTGTTAAATTAAAAAAGAATGATCTTGTGGATAAAAAACGTGAGATGAGTATTGTCACTTTGAAGCAGTTTTGAGCTTCTGAACACATGTAACGGAACGCATGGCAATATTTCATTACCCTTTTTAGAATTAATGGTCAGCATACGAGGGTTACAAGCCCAGACGCCGAAGTCTATATCTCGACCGCAAATCTTTGCATCAATACAACGCGGCAAAATATTAATACACAAGTTACAAATCTTTAAACAAGGAAAATAAAATATTGAATGCATGTTTCACATAAACGTTCACGTCTCACACCTATGTTTTTGAAAAATAATTTTTAATTTTTCTCATTTTTTATAGTTTTACAACTCTCAACGCACTGTGAAATAACTCTAAATTATAACGCAATAATTCCAGTTAATATGTCTGGAACAATTGGAAGATAAATAGGGTTTCATTAATGATACAATTCACAAAACCTAGAACTCGGCGGAAGATAAAAAAATATTTTTCAGTTTGTCATGTTTGGTTACCCACAACGGTCTAGAAATCTTTCCATCTGTCTCTCATGTGCAACTCATGTTCATCCGTCAGTCAGTCATCGTCATTAGTTTCATCCTGTCAATAGCAGCACTGACGAATGTGCAGGCATTATTCAATATCGCGTATCGGAGGTTGATACATGTGATTTCTTACCAAACTCAGAGGAATAATTGAGCTGACAAATGTCTGGACATTCGAGCAGTGATCGATTAAACGTTCTTCAATCAAACGTCAAGAAGAATCTGTTTCTAGAAGCTTCTTCATTTGTAAGGAATCAGTCAACACGACAGAGATATGGAAAAATCAAACTTTGAAATTTTTGGTCGATACACTCATTTTGTATTGCACTATTTATTCGTAGTTATTCATTGATATTATTTTCTTGTAGAAGATTATATCTCTAAAATATGAATGTTTTTTTTTCTAATAGTAAGGTTTGAAAAATAGTTCCAATCAAACGTAACACACATACAAAGTATTTGCAACGTCAGCAACCTGGTGAAAATTGTGACAGACCGGGACACGAACCCGGGACCTTCTAACTCTGGCCGCAGGTGTGCTATCCACTGCATCACCCGCTTCGACTCCCAAATCCATACGTAACTTCCCGGTGAACCTGGGTCACATCCCCCTTCAGGGGATAAGTTTTGCAATAGCACGCCTGTGGCCAGAGCAGGAGGTCCCGGCTTCCAGTCCCCGTCCGTCGCAATTTTCACCTGGCTGTTAACGTTGCAAACATTCCTCCACGAGTAGGTACTCGGAAGTTTTGAGTTGAAACATACAAAGTATGCACACACTTCGCAAGATTCAATTCACAAAATTACATGTAATATAAATGGGAACCAATATGTCTGCCATGCTGGTCGGTCATAAGCACACACATCGTGTACGCAATAAGCTATTCCACGCAAGTACTAAAAACAGATCCATCATGATTCAAATGTGCACTCGTGATAATGAAATAACACCCACGTTTGCACTGCTCGCATGAAGTAGTATAAGAGTGCCAGGGGAATCTCAAGCACATAGCAATATGTCATCAATTCTGTTTATATTAAAAATAATCAATACTACGGATATATAACATATCATAATATATTATGATGTACTGAAAATTGAAAGTCATTAATTATACCTTTTAAATAAAACTCTGAATTTGGAAAATTGTCTCTGACTACAATTCTCACGGTTTTCGTTCAATAACTTTTTCAATTTACTAGTAAGGTTGGGACGTTTTAGATCTGTTGTATTCCATAGAACTTTTGTGATAAGTATGATCGATTCCAATGAACATATCATGGAAATATATTTAAAAACCGTTACATCAGAGATTTTACACATAATGGCCCGTACGACATCAAGGTGGCTTTAATATTATTTATTATAATTACTATTATTAATGCAAGGTCTAAATTAGAAGAGTATTTGGTAGATAGTCTCATGATATGGTGACAAGGTGGCGTATTTCACTTATCTCCCTAGCAACTTCTGTCTACCAAACGTCGTCTTCTGTTCAACACAATGCCAAGATACCTTGCTATATGTTCCTATATATTTTTTTATGTTAAATATTTATTCAAAATACCTAGTGACCTGTATTTAAAACACTCCACAAATGTAATTAAATTTTTTACCATCATTTACAAAAACTTCATACATCTTCATACATCATATTTTTTGAACAGTAAATAAATTCCTTTCTTATAGGAGAAAACAAATTTCATTCAACATTAACTACTCCTTACATGGTTTAAATGATCGTTGGGGTTCGATATCTTTGAACACACAATGTCTTCCGGGTGATCACATGTAACATCTATGCAAGTGAGTAATAACATGGAGGGAGTGATAATATGAAACATGATATGCTACATTCTATCACTCGCACCTAATGATACATGTTATCACTCCATGCTTGTTATTACTCACTTGCATAGATGTTACATGTGATCACATGGAAGACAATCTGGGCTCAAAGATATCGAACGTAAGACAAACCAACGTTTATGTACTCCAAAGAACGACAGATGTGTACGCGTTCCTAGACAAGAAATACAAACGCTGTTAGGAAGGTTCCAGAACAGCAACAAAGGATTCTCTCGACGAATCAGAAGGTTACCAAGGTGAAATTATTTTGTTGATCACAGCTAGAATTCATTCCGACAAAAGAGCTCATCCGTGAGCCGGTCGTAAAAGGAGCGTTTTACACATATATTCAGTAGGTGAAAAGTTCAGTTTCTGGGAAAATTTGTTTTTGAGGCAATTATGAAAAAGATAGAGCACATGATTTCTCTAGTCGTTTTATATAGAAGATACGAAGATTACAAACAATAGTCTTGTAGCTATGTGCACCTCTTCATTTTCATAATTTTTCAAAAATTTTGTTAATTCATCGATTGAGCTTTCAAAGCATGGCTCTCTAAAATTGCCTGTTTTTTATGAGTATTATATTTCTTTCTCATTATAAATTATATCATGTAATTAGAAAGGCGACAAGAGATCGCGTAATCCAATGTACACAATTAACGTGACAGAGTCTATAACAATTCCAGAAGTTACTCAATTGACTTTCATATTTAATAGAAAAACACGGGTACTTTATTAATAAAGTAGGTAAACTGGTTTGTTTATTAAAGTTGATAATAATTTTTAGGAAAATCCAGTCAAATACACTGAACTAATGAAAATATAACACTCAAATATACGTGAGTGATATCAAATTATTGAGGTAATAATCGAAACTTGTTGGATATTTAGTTTTGATACAATCCGACAAATTGTAAATAAGGTCATAATTTATAAGGAAGAATAAACATATCCGATATTCGTGCTCTTCTATGATGGTTATGATCTGAATTTTGCGTTCTTTTCATTTGAACAATTTTTTAAATCTCCTGTTTGCTTGTTTTGTGGGATGCATTTGAAAATGACAAGTAAATGTCATTAGTTTTACAAAACATTATTTGTACGGAATATTAATGAGAAAAAATAGAATTCATTAACGCAATACGCCTCAAGCGTAATTTTATACAAATAATTGATGATTCGTGGTATGTTAACGATGTTATGAAGTTGTTAAAAAATGCATTTATCACTTTGGGGAGATAAATTTTCAATAAAATATTCCAACAGTTGATCTGTAAATCTAACAACAACACTGATCCTGCATGCGACCAAAAATTTTGATATTGACTACTCGGCCAAATATTAGTTATTGGTAATTCGTGTGGTTTCTATATGAGCCTACCAATTAAGTAACTTCTTCAGGGATAGTTACAATATTTATTAATGAGAGAGGTAATTACGGAATTTATCTTTAAAAAGTGGTAAAAAGATCATAAGAAGAACGTGATTGTCAAGAGGTAATTGATAAACTAGAACAGTTGATTATTTTAAAAATGAGTTGAAAATTTATGAACGATGCGTTTGATACCAAAGAAATAATCAGGAGAATTGAAATAGATAGAAATTGTGAGTGTAAGTATGCAATGAGAACAATGGACACAATATGACCGATTGATAGTGAACAATGAATTAAAATATTAGAATGTCAATCGGGTGAAATGAAGAAAACAGTGAAGAATAGCTCAACAATAGAACTTAAAACTAAAAGACAAGAATAACACATGAAGGGGCAATTGCGCGCTTTATCGAATGGAGCGATCCATGGGTATCGCGTTTCGTCTTTGTCTGAGCAGCTGTCCATCCACCCCCGCTCGAAAGTGGTCCGCACTGCGTCGATCAATCGCTGGGTGTTCCCTCACACGTGGTCTCGCATTCCTCCATGCACTCGTTTCGGTATTTTACCAGAGGTCATTCTTTACAAAAAAAAAAAAAAGTACAAACTCCTCTATATCATATGCGAACAATAATAGTAATTTGTAATATTTTTCTTGATGACATCTCCAACAATTTTTATAACGTAATAGACGCGTTGTGGGATGAACAACCAATCTGCTAGGGGTTCGTTTCCTATTCAGATCAATAGAGCAGTTTCGTTAGTTTCACACATATGTAGAATATAGGAGGTATAATAATCGTTTCAGTCGTTATTGAAAAATATATATAATTTGGATTCCATAGAGAAAATAATATTGTATTAACTGATAATTCTATAATAATAATAATATTAATAATAAAAATAATATCAAGCATAAAAAGCAGCCTACGTAAAAACATCCGACTTGCATAAATATAAGTAGAAAATGTAGTACAAATTTTACTATTAATGTATACCATATATCCAGAGCTTAACCCATTTTTATAAAGTTGGTTGTTTGTTAAAATTCATTCGTTAATTATTTTGTCCAAACGTGAATTATTCTTTAATGAACAATAGAAATTGGAAATATATACCCAAACATAGACTACCTTGAAGGTCTCCTATACTTATTGCAAAACGTCTCTCGCATCAGGAATAGTGCACTCACGTAATACCAACTTGAAAGTAATAAAAGCAGATCTAATGGCACTTATTTTAATGTATCACATTCATTATTCAAAACTGAAGAGAAGGCTTATTCTTGTAGAAGAACAAATATTGCAACGGGCATCTCAACTTTCACACGATATGCAATGAACATGATTCATTTGTGTTTCTGTATATCGAAATGTATTCGTGAAACTGATCCACATTACAGTAATGTTTACACCTTTAATCCACATCAAAGACTCTCTTTTCATCGTTCAGACCCGCCTTCACCTTCCGATATCTAGTGTACCAAAGGTCTATGCTTTGGAGCGATAGAAGGTAAACTATTATCCTCCCGGCAACAGACATGGACTCTCCCGAGGGAAAGGGTCGTTTTCGCAAAGAGACCAACAGGAAGCGACAACCACCATCGTAAGGTGAACACTCGCAGTTTCTCTACAGGACATAGTTTCTACATTATTCGGTGCTTTCGCGCTCAGAACGACACGGCGTAGCGGTGGGATCAGATAGAATCATATGCGTTGCACACACGTGTCGAGAAGGAAAATGCTCATGGCGACTCAGAACACTAGAGAAAGGAATGAAACAGGAATAACGTAGTCCAGAATTAGATTTTTCAATTTCTCCCAAGAATTTGAAGTTGATTCCTACGTTTGTAATGATTTTTAGATAATTTTAAGGAGAAAGTTATCTGACCTCCATGCAAGGGGTCGGTCGGGACCAAGACCGATTTACGTTCAAAAGAGCCTAAAATTTTATCGGGTTATCACGAATAAACAATACAATGAGACGCCATTGTGACTCATTTTATTGTTCGTGCGAAACGAATATGAAAAAAATTAAACAAACCTAACCTAACCTAACGACGCGTCACCCCCATTGTACTTCGAATTTTGTAACAACGAAATACCGACAAAACCGATATATGCCGGAAACAAACGAACAAAACAGATTGTTTGAGAAACACAGCATAATTATTGCGTACTTCCGTGTAGAAATATTATCTCAAATATTTGTTTAAAAATATTATGAATATTGCATTACATTGTGTAGAATATCATTGAACATATCGGGATTGCATTTGTTGTTTTCTTCTGTTTTGCTCATAAGCATGCATTGTAAATTATTCATGGCCAGCTTCGTTCTGTTTTCTTTTGCTCTTTGTTCAGTTCAGCGTAGGTGGGTTGGTTCACAATTATTTGAGGGAACCTTTTTACCTTCCTTACATTGAGCTTTCTTTCTGATATGACTTACATTTATAATAGATGTCAGTGGGTACTGAAGAAATAGTTTTTTACGCAAAATTTCAAAACCTAATGGGAGTGAACTCGCGAAAACTCAGGAGTATGACTCTATAAAAAAGTATTTTAAGTTACACCTATATCTCAGAAAATATTGTTGGAATTCTGTTGATATTATAGGACGTAGCTAACTTTTTTATTTTTATCTCAGGAGTGTGCAGAAATTTTCAATCCACCTTTGCCTTAGGGCCCTTGATGGGATGGTCTCTAGCTTCTACCGGGGAGTGAATTAGTTAATTGTCCTCCTTGTGGTGATGCGCAGATTGTTACTGCCTTTTTGACAAAATTATATATTTATTCCAAAATTGATATTTACGACTCAGTGACATGAAAACATTTATTTTTTATTGTAGCGAAATGAAAAGTCTGGTAATTGTACTTGTTAACCTTTAAAACGTACGAAATAATAAAATAGACATAAACAGTATAAATCACAAATAACACACGCGTGGTGCATTGATTGTGAATGAGCTAATAATGTTTAAAATCTGTTTTAAAACATTGATAATGTAAATAATACGAAGTACGTATTTGAATTAAAAATGGTATAATTACAGGTTAATTATTATTCTACTGCAATGGATGTTTTCTAGTTTCTATTTGAAAACAATGGTGACAATATTTGAATAGTAAATACTCATCATAATTAACTGATAAATGTGTTTTGTAATGAAACAGGATCAAATTTTTCATCATACCCACAAAACATTTATTACAACGAAGTAAAATTCGAACAAATTTTAGATGCAGTAGAGCTAGTTATATGCGAACAGAAAAATATCTTTAAAAAGAAAAGAATCCCCTTATTTTATATTTCCCGAAAGAACAATACATTAAATTAGCTCCAAAACTTTGAAAAATATATTGAATAATTAGAGCTTAAACAGGAATATCTAAGATTATTTGGTATAGAAATAGTCATTCGTAGTGATCAACATTGTAATTGGAAATAATTAACCTTTTAGTGAAGACATGACGTAATCATTTAAAGTAGGAGATTTCATATGCATGTAAAAAACAGTCGAAATATTTCATCTGGGATATAAATCTGGGTTGCAATTTCAATAACTGTAGAACTGAGGCACTTAATACAAAAAAAACAACAACACAAAAATGTCAAATTAGATAATGCATAGTTGGAAGAAATTAAAGCAAAATGTCATCGATAATTTACTGTACGTGCGTGTAATATTATCTTAATTTTTGATTGTGCCCACTACATTTTCGTGGAAACTGTCTCCCCTTTTTGTTCCGATTTTCTTTACGATCGTTCTCACTGAATTCATGTTTTCAAGGAATAATTATATAGACCATCACACTTGTGAGATAGGTTTGTGTATGTTCTGACGGTAGATAAGGAAAGGGGAAAATGGGTTGAGCCGCGGGGAGGGAGATTGGGTCTGAAAATGGCGCTTGAGATCGCTCTCGTGGGCGTTATCGAATCCTTCGTCTTCTTCATCTTCGTCTCCTCCTCCTCCGTCTTCTTCCGTCCCTTCTTCCTTATTTCCTCTTCTGACCTTCTCTACAGAACCCTGGCACATCACCTTCCTTATGGATGAGAGCATTCGCTCAGCATAGAGATCGGTGACACGGAAAAACGGGGTATCTTCACGGATGCCAGTTTCCGTCCCATACTCCAGTACGGCGATGAGGACGAGCCAGACGCTTCACTATTCATTGCAATCTCTACGTTTAATGACGTACGAGCTATCGATGGGACAGTCGAACGTTTCGAGACATTTCTACACAAGGCACTGCATTCATATTTAAATTCGTTTTTCTCTTCCTATAATTGCACGGATCCTAAAAAAGTACCAGCAATAATTTTTAATTTGACAAACAAATTCTTTTTTTTTTACTAATGTATAACTGTGCAAGAGCACTAATCAGTTTTAGATGAATTTCTGCCGCAAGGTAACTTGTAACCTGGATATGATCATACTTGTTCCATTTTTTATAAATATTACATTTTGAGCGATCTATGTTAACTCGTGTACACACATAAGAGGCATTGCCCCGGTCGATTCATTAACGTTCAGCAAAAGCAATTAAAGACGGATTCTTGAAATTTTTTATCAGATGTTGCTCTCGAATAGTATAGGTCACATAAGATATTCTGAGTTTAAACGGATAATTATCTACAATATTTTCATAAATATGGGTGAAACGAGGCTTTTTGATTTTTTGCTGTAATTCGCGGACTAATGCACATATTATGAACATTTTTTTGTAAACGCCAATTTAAACAATCAAAACCCGATTTTTGTATTTTTCATTGTTTTACTTTTAAATGCGGGAAATTTGATTAAACCTTTTTTCAGATNTTTAAACGGATAATTATCTACAATATTTTCATAAATATGGGTGAAACGAGGCTTTTTGATTTTTTGCTGTAATTCGCGGACTAATTCACATATTACGAAATTTTTTTTGTAAACGTCAATTTAAACAATCAAAACCCGATTTTTGTATTTTTCATTGTTTTACTTTTAAATGCGGGAAATTTGATTAAACCTTTTTTCAGATTTTAGTTGCCCATGCCACCATCCTCACTCCTACCTCTTCTATGTCCCAGCGTACTAATTTCGTTTCGAGAACTCCTACTATTATGAACGGGATCGAATATAGTCTCCTTTTCGAAGGAGTAAGTTCGTACTTCTTCAAACAAATATAAAGACAAAAAAATTCCTTTGAGTTATAATAGTGATATATAATACATTACAAAAACATTACACAATGTCATTTTTTGCACTTTTCTATAATCTTGATACATATAACATATGTTTGTCAATGACACGGAGAATGCAAAAAGGATTTTGGGTGATATCGTATCCAATATTTGCGTTGGAAGTCAGGAATGTTAAAACCATTCCACAAATAGTAAACGCTGTTCACAGAGTACACTCATGGAGTATTAACAAGGGTTCACGGTGATGGTGGCTACCAGTTCCTAAACTCCGAGGTACCATAGTTTGTGTAAGCCTTTTTAATCTCTACGTAACTCCGCCATCCT
>NNCF01127983.1:655-20365 GCA_002313205.1 Laupala kohalensis
ATCTTTCATTTTCCTCTTTCTTCTTCTTAAAAAAAATGATTTACGTAATGTCTTGAGATTTGTTGATATTTGAGTTTTGAGTTGTAATTCAGGAAAGTTTTTAGTGGGTATGGTTGATTCATTCGACGAGTCCCACACGCGGGGAGAGTTATGTTGGCTCTCCTTAGTGCGTAACTGCATTTTCTCTACCTGTACAAGATTTTAGGGCTCTAATGACCTCGATGTCGACGAACCGTAAAANGACGTATATGCCCACGCTATTTTTAAACTGTCATATTAATTAACCTGTCAACAGAACGCATTTAGATCTATTAACACAAAATTGATGTTCTGTTGCCAAGGGGAATATTTTTTGCGAAAGAAATTAATGTATCGGCACTTTAAACGTTTACCATTGACATACCTCAATTACTAATAAAAAGTATTAAAGTTATAACTGAAATATTAGAATTGTCAGTCTACCTTAGAAAATATCTTTGTTATAAATCTTCGAAGTAACAGATAACCATCGAAGAAAAGTGATTTAGTCTCCATTTCGAAATTGGAATATTTAAAAATGCAAAAAAGGTAAATAAATGAAAGATGAACAGTGTGGAGGCTCAATTCAATTTAATTTAGTAATCACATGTGCAATTGATTTCCAAGCATCGAAGAGACATATTTGCTTTGTGAATCACACTTTATATACGCCGTGGTTGTGCACATGTCTCCCTTATAGCAACCAGATCATTTGTTTTCTGTAATGAAGTTGAATAAATATGAAACAACTGGAAGGGGGAAATTTTTCATAAAAATTTATTTCATAATCCCATAAAAATGATTCCACGAATCTCATGATTGGTATTACATTCAATGAATACTCAATACGTTGTTCAAAATTCAACATTTGATCTCGAATATGATACAAAACCATTCAACAGAAGTAAATTAATCATACAAATTCTTTACATGTAATATTCTCAGAAAGTTCTCTATTTCATGGGTTTGGATCTCTTAACAAAAAAGACAGTTTAAGTTACATATCGCAAAATAATACATACCAAACGAAATAACCAAGTGTACGTACTTGGAATCATGAAGAGGAAAGAAGTCTCTACTACAACTTCCATCTTCGATCTCGATTACAGGGAAAGAGTAGTAGCAAGTCACACACATTTTAAAAAATCTATAGCATTTATTTTTTATTCTTGCGATACTTACTTGCGATATTTTTTATTATTGCAATAACACAACGAAAATATACCGAAAAATCAATTAGGGACATAAAAATATCAAATTAAGATTCAATAAAACGTCAATTTGAGTAGGAACTAATTGTACTTCCAGAAGGAAATCCTGACCCGGCTTTCCTTCGGGTAGAGGCGTATTTTTTATACAGGCTTTCTAGGTTTTTGCCTAGGGGTGGCGTTTATTGAAATAAAGTTCAAATTTAGGGTTATTTTAATAGTTACGATTTAAAAACTATTTTCCGTGTAATCTGTCGTTCATAATGATACGTACTCTTGAAATAACTTTTTTGTGTTTTATTACATACAAATTTGTCGTTTTTCTGTTATAATACAACACGAACCGAACTATTTTTATTCTTTACTTAGGAGCGTGCTGAAATGTTAAATCTGCCTCTGCCTTAGGGACCTTTGTTGGTTTCCGAGTAAATTATTTTATTGCCTTCCATGTGGTCATACGCAGTTTGTAGCTGTTTTTTTTTGACACAAAATATATTTACTTGATATAGTACATGGTTAATTTACGCAATATTGACCATCCTCTTTTTAATGAAACCATCAAATGATGGCATGAATGTTTAGGTTATAATATGTATGTATCTTCTGTAAAATCACACGTGCAATTACTGAATTAATGATATATTTCTTCTCAGTGATGTACATTAGTTATTTGTGACTTTAAGTGCATTTCAAGCGATTTATCCACGTGAGTGCAGAAACCCTTAGAGTCTTGATAATTCTGAAACAATGAACAACCCACTCCGGCTCCCTGTGCTGCCTTCATCGTTTGACGCCATTACACCGACATTTCTCCGTGACAACGCCTCCGTTGACGCTGCCGGTCCCACTGCGACTGCTAGGGCCATGTCGCCGCCATTAACGGTAACTGCAAGTAACGAGCGGGCGCCGTTGTTCCCGCTAGCGACGCCGCGTCGGAACAGGCAGACGTGCACCAGGACTCATAATCAACAGCAGCGCCATTCCGAGATCAAACGAGAAGACGCGCTACGGAGAAAACACCTGACAAAAACTATGCGACAGAAGAGGAGGTTCTTAATATATTTTCAAACATTTTCTTCAAACGAGAAGATCTTTATCTTTCAAAATGATATTTGTTGAAATAGTAAAGATTTATTTGAAGATAATAATTACTCTTGGTTTTTAAATCTTTTTTTCCTTCTTCCTACAGAAAACGAAGCAAAGTATCTGTGCGAAGCAAATTTGTTGATGTCAGAAGACGTATATATTTCAGTAAATAGACCAATACACCACTATTTAATTTAAAAACGGAGAGATAAAATATATCTAATATTGACAGTATTTTAATTTAGAATAACATGAGATTAAAAAATTTCATTGCGGTGATGGGATAACGAGCGAAGTTTCTATTCCAATGAGTATTTGAGAATCACATTAAACGTTTTCTCGAATAAGTCGAAATATACATTAACTCCATTTACAAAACCACATTTAATTGTTGATTTTTATTTTTATTTTTTTATGAAGATTTTGACATTAATTTCAGGCACACATACATGATAATCACTAATGCAATGTAAAGTGCTGCTCATTTCCATCCAAGTACGTTCTCCTGATAGTACTTATTAGTTGAGTTTATGGATGGCTTTCACGTATTAAAACAGTACATAGCACATGGAATGTTATTTATTGATGTACAAATTACCACACACCACATATTTAGAAATCATCCGACAATGTAATATACGACGATGGAGAACTCATAACTTAAAATAACATACTTAAAAATGAATATCATCCAACTTCTATTTGTGGAAACATGTATCATAACTACATCACTGTCACTACTTAATCATTATTTCTATTTCTTTTCACGTCCTAGTTTGGACCCTCTTTATACTCTTGTGATAAACTCAATTATTAGACATGAGTCCATTTATCACTTAAAGGCCAGTATTTGAAGTTTGAATAATGATGCCATACAGAATATGGCAAAATATATTAGCAAAAAGAGAAGGAAAAAACATGTTAACAGGGAATGAAATAGGTAAACTGGGAATTTTTTATTAATTTTGATATATTTTGATATAAATTATGATTAGACTTTTAGGTAGATTTAAAAAATTAATATCACAAAAACTACTAGATAACCAGAAAACTTTAAACGTTAATTTTTGAGATAATTTTTTCAAAACATTGAGAATAAAAATTAAAAACCTTTTATTCTAAGAGATATTTTATTCTGAGATAATTTTGAGGGAACAAGTTTGTGAAATATTATTTGATTATAAGTTAAAGTGACCCTAAGCTTCCTTTGACATTATTCTTTATAAATGGAGGGTTCTTTACTAAGGTGTATTAACCAAAAGTTTGTTTATAATATAATATGCATAACAATAAAACCAACATAAACAATTCTTTACTAGATAGCCACCTATTGTTATTGTATTAAAAAACGCATGTTTATTTCTGTAGATATTCTCGAAAATGGCTTATGCTTATACACCAGCTTATACAAAAATTACATAATTTATTATTTTCATATAAAATAGGGATTTGATATGATCTCATTTCCAATTAGAATAGTTTTTGTACTTGCTTTACATAAAAAAAGTAACGCGGATTCTAATTGAGCTTTTTGCTTTAACCTCAATTTTCTAACAAGTTTATTGCGCTCTTTGTGAAATTTGTGGTAGAATTCAATACTACCAATGGTAATGTCCACAAGTTGTATATTGTATGATGTAATTGAAATATTTACTCTAGCGGATAAATGGGTCCGTGATTGTTTCACAACAACTGAAAGAAATAAACTTAACTTACTTCACGTATCGGTAAATTTCATTAAGTGGATTTTTTGTTTGAGTAGTTCTTTCAACATGTTCTAAACAGATGTCTTTTTTTCATCCAAGATGGTTTGTAAATAATTCTAAAATTGAAAAATGACACACTCTATTAATTTTAATTACATCTTAATTTTTAGACGTCCTTCCAATTTATCATGATAGAAAAGAATTGAAAAAAATCATTCATTTCTATGGAATTAAAGTATTTCACTTCTCAAAACGAGTCCGACCTCACGAAATCTCTACACCAGAATTAAAACGTGTCGGGTTTTTTCAGTGGACAGAGCAAACAGTAAAGGACGTCCTATGCAAACAAAATCCCTGTAATCCTAGCTGGGTGACGGATGTTTTCAGTGCAACGCCACTCTAGCACCGTGACGACTACACCCAAACCCCACAGTGCGTTTGCCCACCTCTACGCTCACTGAAAAATCAATGCTCTTTGTCACGATGTCATCCTCTCCGTCCGTGTCCCGGATCAGTGCCACTGATCGCGGTGCGTACACATCAACCATCTCATTGGCAGACTTCAATATTCCGTCACAGGAATACGTCAGGTTGGGTTAAATTTGGGTGACGTTTTTGAGCAAATTTTATGTTATCTGTTGTAATTGAACTAATGTATGAGGAACGGAAGCAAATATTGATGATCTAGTAAAAATTTAACTTATCTTACCAGAACATACAATTTAAGATTAATACCGAATTTCAATTGCTATTTACAACTGTTTAATTATTTAACCCACAAAATACAAAATGGTTAATTGCAAAGTACGAGTGGTGTTTTTTTATTTCATAAAATCATTTACCTAAAAAATAAATGTGGTGTTTCTGAACCATCGTCGTTGAAACTATGGCCTTATGATCGAGAGAAATCAACTTACTTTTAAAAAAAGGATTTAGAGAAGTTAGTATATTCATACTTTACCTCTGGTCCTTTTAGTTTGAAAGGTATTTCACTTCTGAGAAATCATCTTAAAGTATTAAAATTTCATTTTATCCAAATAATTGTAAAATATTAAGGAGAGGTGTATTACTTTAAGGATAGAAAGTGATTATAATTATATAATTCTAATGTTTCCGGGTTTTTTCTTTTTCGGATTTATTTCATCAATGTCATTTGAGTACTGTCAAGTCAGATCCATTTCGATACATTTTTCAAACCTAATTGAGGATCATTACATCTTAAAAATATCCCAACTTTTTTTCTTTTTGAATCATGCTGATCTATTAACATTTCGTAAAGATTTTTTTTATTCACAGAAAAGTAGGAACGAGGATTTGGATATTCATCTTTTACTACAATTGTTTACTGAGTCTATTAAATAGTGAATCAAAAAATTACTGATGAATAGAGACTATAAACAAGTATAGAAAAACACTCATTTAAATAGAAACTTCACCGTCTGTTTATTTCGATTTATTAACTCAAGTTAATCCAGTTAAATAATATTAATTTCAAAACTAGCTTCAAAATATTATTCTTAATTATAAGTCTTTTGAAGATAAGTGATGATACTTCAACAATGAAATATATGTTTTGCTATCCAGCTACGTTTTGTTGTTTTTTGACATGTCAATATTCGCCAGGTAATAACTCTTTGAAATAATATTTAGAAATGTCAATCTCTATTGCAATTCACTGAATGACGTTTATTTGCTAAATCACAGATATATCGTTTCAAATTTTATATGAAGTACTTTCTGTGAAAAAAGAAACATATCATGATTCAATTAGGCGACGAGAGATTTAGTTTATCATGCACAGCAATTGAGAGTGCAGTAAAATCGGGAGGAGCTTACGTTGTCATGTAATTTACAATTAATATCTCCTATGAACGGATTTAAACTCGACCATCGGATTTTCTGTTTAATAGAATATTATTTGGGTGATACGAATAGCCCTTCTACCTATCGCTTTCTTTTTCAGAAATTGTCATAACGAACTTGATACTTTTGAATTGATATCCACAATCTGGCAACCAGTTAGTAAATCATTCGTTAATTTTTACTTTGAATTGTTTTACGAACTATACTAAAAGTCATGTTACTTTACTCAGAGAAAATTTAACATGCATTGCGTAAATTAGTAAATTGTCAAGTAGTAGCAACAGTAAATTAGTTTCTTGTCATCAACATAAGCAGTTTGTAACTGCTATCTTGACAATATATTATTTATTAATTTATTAATTTTTGGCCAGTCTTACTGGGTTGATGTTGGTACTGTACTTGTACGCATTGTTGCCAACGCTTTTACCTCGCCATCGTCCATATGAGTAATGATAAGTGTACCTCGCTTCAAATGATATAAAAGAACAGGACATTCGAATTTCTTTAAACAAATATATCACCAACGTCGGCCATCGATTCAATTCACTTGCTCTAGCGGTCTTGTTCTTTTCTTTCTGCACTGACCGTGTGGAACGAATATTATCTGGTGCCTTAGTTTGTGGTGTTATTAACTTAAACTATTACAGCAAATAGTCGCCTCAGTGAATATTATCAATATTTATTTGGATATTACTTAAATTCGTAGAAGTTGTTTATTCGTGTTAGGTACCCATGTTGCATTATTTTCTGTTATGTTACATGACTTTGATTTTAATAGCGATATTTTAAATTAACTTAAGGTTAAGTTTGGCAATAAAAAATTACTAAATAAATGTTTGCATAATGTGCATGTTATTTACGCACAATTACTTTTCTATATTATCTACTTGGTAATTGTGGAGCTTTAGCAACATTATCAAAGCATGATAAATTGAAAGGCGTTTCTATGTTGCTCATTGTTTTATTGGTATAAAGCTTTTTCGGCTGCTTAGCAGCCATCGTCAGTAACATACACTGAAAAATATAAATGTACATAAAATGACAATAATAAAAAATAACAATAATAACAAATAAAAATAGAAACATAATATGAAAATGTACAATAATTGGGTGAAACAGTATCGAAAGAAGTGTATTTTTGGTTGTTGTTGAAATGAAGAAAGGAAAGAACAATGAAAAATGAATAAAAGAAAACAAATACAGAGTGAGCAAACCGACAAAATTACGCTATGCAGCCGAAAAAGCTTTATACCAATAAAACAATGAGCAACATAGAAACGCCTTTCAATTTATCATGCTTTGATAATTTTGCTAAAGCTCCACAATTACCAAGTATATTAATGGTCGGCATGGCCACTGTGGTTAACAAATTCTTTCAAACAAAATGGAAGTTCGCAAAAGCAAATCTACCCATTGTCTCCTACACCAACACAATCACACACAGACTAGCATACCAACTAAACAAACACTTTCACCAACACACCAATTTCTGTCCATCACACACATTTAAGAATAGTACGGACCTGGCAAACAAAATTAAAAACATTCCTGTTCCTCCTAAAGCTAAATTAATCTCTTTCGATGTCAAAAATCTTTTTCCCAGTATCCCTCCATCTGATTGTAAAACTCTTTTACGTGACACCCAAGTCTTGCAAAAACAGAACTTTTCAACCTCATTTCTCTTTGCTTAGATGTTAATTATTTTAAATTTGATAATAAATTCTACCAACAGAACTCAGGTCTACCCATGGGTTCCCCCCCCTCTTCATTACTCGCAGACTTATTTATGGACGATCTTGAAAAACAAATTTTTGACTCTGGACATTTTCATCTACCCAACATTATCTATTGGTACCGCTACGTAGATGACGTAATCACTCTTTGGTCGGGAACTCACAGGCAACTTGACATTTTTATTCAATTTCTCAATTCACTTCACCCTAACATAACCTTCACCACAGAAATTGAAAATGACAATAGAACACTCAATTTCCTAGACCTCTCTATTTCTCTAGTAAACAACCGCCACCAGTTTGACATATTCAGGAAAGACACATTTTCAGACACTACTATACAAAATTCTTCACAACACTCATGTTACAGACGATGGCTGCTAAGCAGCCGAAAAAGCTTTATACCAATAAAACAATGAGCAACATAGAAACGCCTTTCAATTTATCATGCTATATTATCTATTCAACTTATAAGGATGAGATAGGGAGAGGGAGAGAGCGAGTGATAGTGACTGATAGTGGTGGTGATTTTGGTACCCAAGAGTAAACTCATGCGAATTTTCTGATTTTTATACAAATAATCCCTTAATTGATATCTAAATAAATGTATTATCTATTTCAGGAATGTATTGACTTTGTTTAGTCAATACACGTCATATTATCCTCTAGTGAGTTATTACCAGCACTAAGAGATCATCATAAGGGTTTGCTTTACCTAAAGCTCTCTTTCGCACTGGCACTGAGACAACAATAAAACGGTCAAATGATAACTGGTAACTGGTTAGTTTATATAACTCTATTGATTATAAGTTTATACCAAATCTAATTAAGGTTACAAATTATTAGTATTAGTATTCTGTAAATCTGTATATGTGTGTAAACATGTAAAAAATATGTAAATATTTCCTTGTCCCTACGGTTGGTTATCCGTGGTTCCCAACGGTGCTTAACGAACAAACTAGTTGCATAAGATTTAATTATATTATATTCATATTTGTGGTAAATTACATAAATTAAACTGTATTTTGTTTCGTTAACATTAGAATGTATTGCTAGATCGTGCACGATTATGACAAAGTGCGGACGGCGTAACTGGCAAGTCTCTCAAGGGTGAATACCAGAATATGGTAAGCACAGCAGGTGAGCGGGCCTTCAGCACCATGAAAACTACGCTCTATTGCAACCATATCGTAAATAGTAAGTAAAACCTTTTTCGATTCAATTCAGTATAAATTTTTTTACTTCCAAAATCTTGAAATAATTGGTTGTAATTCCAGAGTGCTTCTTTCGGTCATTCTAAACGATGTCAACCCTCTTTTGTCCTTCATGTTCAGAATTAGATATTTTTTTGGTGATAGTACTATAATATTGTATGAAAGATACAAAATTTTGGACTTATCTAATAATTTGTTTTTTTTAGTTATTCATAATCAAAATTTGGAAATTATTTCCGTCGCGTTTTGATGACATTAATATCTCTATCTTTACATACAAATATTAAAATTAGAAAGCTAATATTTATGCTATTCTTTTCAAATTCTGATAAGCGTTCATACGATTCGCAATTGTGACTTGTTTCATCGTAAAAAAATAATATTTTTTAGTATCTAAAATCTGGATTTTTTGAAGGAAAAAAAGTACATAACTTATTGCAAGCGTATTAACAAAATTTGAATATTATATGAGAATAGGTTATTATTAAAATAAATAATTTATTACAGTAATGTGCACATGGATTTCACACGGAATAACGCCGTCCCGTATTCGTCAGAAAGAGTAGAGTATAGGTATTGCGGGTTGCGTTCACTTTTCTGAATGTGGCCTACAAATTTAATAAAAGGTTCTAGAAATGCAAAATACAGTGCATACATGAATAACAATTGTAACTCGAATTATATAATTAATAAAAATCTATAAATTGCAAAGAGTTTTTCTTGATAGGGCTTCGCGGATGTTACAGGAGTGTATCGACTAAAGTCCTGCAGGTACTAATGGGAACCTGAACTTACGTAAATGAAAATTGCATTGTTATTTGAGGAAGAAGAGGGTGGTAAATGTTGAGAAACAAAGAAAAGAATGACGGGATATAGGTGGAAGGAAGAAAAATATTACATATACTGCCAAAGAAGTTAATTAACGGATAACAAATCAGCAGGGGTAAGAGCACAAAAGGTGAATAACTTTTCAATACACTAAAAAGAATTTACAACCGAGATTGGAATAATGTAAAATGCAAGGCACGAGTGATGCGAAGGACAGGAATATGAACATAATATGTAAAGAATTATAACCATGGAGTGACTTTCTTTAGATACGAGGTGATCTGCGTATTTGCTTAATAAATAAATAAAAAATATAAATAAATTATATAAATAGTTTATATAAATAAATTAAATTAAATCTAAAAATTGTAGCATGAGAGCAGTACTCAGGTTACGTCAGTAATATTACCCGATCATGAGGAGTTCTTGTTACAAAGAGAGATGCATTATCTGTTGTACATTATGGACGACTAATGCCCTAAATTGACAAAATTTCCCTGAACACACAAAGAAAAGATATCAGTTGTTCTTTCAGTCAATTGCATTGGATATTCAATAACAATTTTTTTTATGTAACAGTTTCTCATTATTCCAAACTACAAAGTGAATTAGTATCTTTGAAATGTAATTTTGATATTTTAACATTGGACGATAACATGATGTTGCATTCGATTCATCACGTCGACAATTTTGAAGAAAATTGAAGTTTACAAAAGATGCACCCTTGCATATATATTGCAAGTACAATGTTGAAGTAAATCTTTCGTTTCATGATTCAAAAACAATTATGAAATTTTGATCACACATTTCGACGGTTCAGAGACGTCTAATTTTTCGAGAACATATTTTTAATAGTGCAATAATGAAAGAGAATGAGAAGTTTAAAAGGAATAAAAATGTTCAAACACCGCGGCCCAGCGTGTCCAAAATTTCATAAGGGAGTTAATACATGGGATTCATCTTTATTAATTTCTGATTTGAGTATTGTTGAATTACTGATTCCTCTTATCGGCGATTTCGCTTTGAAAAAAAATGTCAAAAAATAAAAATAAATGACCTCGTCCTTCCAAACATGTAATTCTTTTTTTATTTATTCGGCAAATATTAAAGAAATTCTTAACCACGAGTTTTAATTGAGTAGTTTTGGAATATGATAATGTCTGGATTGTCTTGAAATATTATATCTGTACCTAGAAGTACTTAATCTAAAAATTCACCAACTTTAAAAAATCTAACAACTTGAAACTTGGATAACATGTCCCATACAAATACTAGAATTCATGAATAAGTTTAGCTTTGTTAGATAATTTCTATTTGCTATTTGTTAGATCGTTATGTTGGTAATTTTGTGTGTTTAGAAATATGATATTCACATGCCATTCAGATATTGTTAATTTACACCAATTAATTTTTAGTTGGTTTAATTGTCAAAATATTTTGATCGTGTTCATTTACCCTATCCGAAATATTTATTATAGAAATCCTTTAACTACTATTCACATATAAGTCGTCTACAATTTGTAAATTTAGTCGTTTGGTTTTTGGAGGTGGTTAGCAGGGTACGATGTATATTATATTTCAATACTGTTTAAAACAGTAATTTAACACTATTGTAGCAAATTCAGAAACATCAGAAAAAATGATTTTTCATAATACATATCCCACAACTCCTTTGCCTTCGAGTTATTTCTTCAAACACTATTTTATATATTCATGTATATGCACGTATCAAATAATACGCACCACTATCAAAATATGACTTGCAACCTTCCAGGCAATAACATCAACAATAATTAAAAACAGCTGTGAACGCATCTGATACGTGAGCTTCCGCAGCAAAACAGCGCATTTCATTCCATCGCAACATTCACTCATCATCCCTTCATTTACCCCTCACCTCATGTGCACATCACACTTGTCATCCACGTCATTAGGAGGTCGTCTGAAAACAGACAAACGGTTAAACGGTGGTCGTTTACAATTAACAGGGCATAGAGAAACCTCCACGCGGTCCTCCTGAACTGTGTGTACTGTTCGAAATCCTCTAATACAAAAACATTTCTGACACGATTTCACTTCATCAGAAGAAAATTTTTGCACTGCTTTTATATACAGTGTTATCAATTTAATAATATCAGAGTTGATAGTAAAGAAGTCATTGTATGACAAAAAGAAAAAGCTTTGGTTAATATTTCTGTAGTTATAAGAAAATAAAGATATTTTCTTTCCCTAAAATTATTTTTTATTCATGTAACTTATTTTCAATTACTATAGTGAAAATAAGTTACATGAATGAAATGAAAATAAGATCCAAGAAAAGAAGCCTGTTGAATTCTCCTCATATCCTTTTGTAATACCGGTTTGTTTTATCGCAGTCCATTAGACCCTCATCCTGATGCTGGTCACTGCTGCCTCGGGATGTCCGCGCTGTCAACCCGTGTAGTCTATGAGTCACGTGATCAGGGTTGGCGCCACATCATGACGCAGCGGCAACAAAAGGAAGACGTTTTTCTTTCCTCTTCACCTAGCTTTCGGAGAAGATAAGTTGATCGGTAAAATAACGTTTATTCTACGGTACCTCAGTGAGATGGTGTTCTAATAAAAAACCGTTTGTCCGTTTTCTTCAGCAGAGAGCACACAAGGCGAAACAAATGAGAAGGAAGGACTTCATAAAAAAGGTGACAAGGTTTATGGATCTTTTTAACGTTTTATTACCCATTAACTAAGGTGATATCTTTTTGTTACCACACTTGAAACAAGAAAAACAGAGTAATTTAGCACGAAAATACGTTCACACAGACATTATTTTACACTTCTGGAATTAGTAAACCTATCCATCATTTTACATTTTGTTCTCACAAATATCAGGATTTATTTTCTGATGATAATTACCCATAAATAACGAATTGTTTGTTCTTAGAGTTAGTCACAAATTTTATACGATATTTACCCTCTTTTACCGGTGTAATATCGAATTATTTAACATTTCCCTTCAGCTGAGTTATCACTGACTAGCTAGTTTTTGTTGCTGTGATACAGTTTACCCTACAGGTATGTTAGAGTCGATAAAATTGCTTGTTTACTTTCAACAAGCGTGAAGATAATTAATGAAATTTCTGAAATTTTTTATTTTAATTGAACGGTTGAAAATAGTAATTTCAGAAAACTCTTTTGGGGAGGTTTTACAATACTTAAACTACATTCTGTCGGCATTGAAAGTTCCTTCATTTAATAATTTTTCTACCTTCTTCGATGAATGAGTCACACAGCCAGAATAACGAACAACAAATTTTATTCTTTTCACCTAGTTATTATTGAAACATCGAAAATTCCAGAAAATGGTTTTGAGATGTTTGATATATCAATCTTCACATAGAGAAGGATTGTACATGAATTAGTGCGAGCAGTATAGTGAAGTAGTATACTATATTGTCAGTGCTAACAACTTTCTCCTGAAACCATGTTTACCCCTTAACACTTAAAATGAATGAAATGTCGAAAATCCCATTTTTAGTACTTGCAATTAGCGATGATTGGATACTAAAACCGATATAATATCGAAGTTCATAAGATACAGGGAAAATAATAAAAAGTAGGAGAACAAATTTCTGTCTAATTTACCCTATTAAGATCAGTATTTCAAAAACCCATTTCTAAATGATCCTGCCATATATAAGCAACATCCTGCCAAAATTTCAAGTTGCTGTTTTCAATAGTGTTTTGCCTACAATGATTGATGGGTTAGTCCTAAAAAAAATACACGAAATATTATTACCATTTTTCACTCACGAGAAAGTTAAATATCAATTATTTCAAAAATTGGCTTTTGTTGTGAAGCTCATATATGCACTTTCGGATTGAGGTCAGATACGTTGGCAGGTGGTATCGAGTTTAGTAGGACACCGTGACGCGGTCTAGAATGAATATAACAGTCTCGTAGGAAGACATTCGTATCATTTTGCTGTCACGACGTCACCGTACGCTGCTCTGTGGCCCGGACCGGCCGTCCGCAGAGGATCGCTGACACGACCACCCAGTAGGCTAGTAATCAGTGAGTATTAAACACGTACTACCCACGAATGGCGTCTCACTGTGGAGACTGACCCCGCCTCCTCCTCTCCATCCAACCGTATTAAATGTCGTCTTTTGTTGGCCCAGACCGCTCGCTGGAGCCGATGTAACGCAAGAGCCCACGACACTTTTAAACATTATATTTAACATTTATACATTACGTGCTATAAATGAAATATCATCTCAGTTACTTCTTAAGATGTAGCAGAAACAGAAAAATGGTCTATGCCGTTGGCGCGAACCAGAAAAAACCTATAAACATTTGTACCCCTTTGCATTAATTATAAATGAAAAAAACGGAAAACCTATTTTTAGATATTTGAATTAACCCACCATATGTATCATACGTAAATCAAGATGATATCTCAATTAGTTCGTGAGATAAAGTGAAAATAGCGATAATTCCTAAAAGAACGCATCACCCTCTTTCCCCCTTTTAAAATAAGAAATTGAAAAAGGCCTTTATCCATGAATCTACACAGTATAAATGAAACGTCCTGTCAAAATGTCAAGTTTCTATCAGCAATGATTTTTATTTTGCGATTATGTCAGACAGTCACTTATGACAATCCTTTATCTATTTGAAGATTACCTACTTTTGTTTATCATAAATATTTCTTTTTGCGCGCCAAATTTTAGCTCATGGAGAGAGAAGAGTTTTAAGTTTTAAGCTCCACTGAAATGGTCTTGGGTTTTAGGCAGTAAATTACACTAATTGTGTTGTGAGTTGTGATGTCACTCATTTAGTGAGAATGGAAATATAATGGTTTAATTTTATATTACAGTAAACCACACCAACTTGATCACTGTTAATAATCACGACCCGCTGTTCTGAAATAACCTGTTTTATCGCGGTCTGTCCTCGCGAGGTAGATGTAGTAGGACCCCAAGTACAAACATAAATTATCCTGAAATTTAAAGCATCACACCCTTACTTATTCAGGGTTATACAGTTATATTTAAAGGAAAGTTAATTAAACTGCGCCATATTTCGATATTGCTTGAATGATATACTTAGTGAAATGCATGAAACCATACAAATCTTGCCAAGGTTGAAATCCTAGTTAGAATGGAATTTCAACTTAAAGCTATCCGATAGGTTATATGCCACCTTGTAATATATTAATTTAACTATATTGATCCATTTCATATTTTATTCTTTATTACAGATTCACCTAAATTGTGCTCTATTAATAAACTTTGTCAAAAAGGATGTTACAAACTGCGATTGACCACGTGGATGATAATAAACTAATTGGTTGAGTAAAATTGTTAAGTAAAATATTTTATTATCATCAGCGTGGTCATTGGTAGCTTGTAATTACGTTCTTGTCTATAACTCATTTACTTATAAGCAACAGCAAATAACTGCTCCTGAGTATATATGTCTGAGCAACTTCAGACTGCTTATGCGGGATGAATGACCGGGAAGACAGTGAAACCAATACTTTACGACTGCGTGCTGACGGGGGAAGAGAGAGGACGAAGGCTCCTACAACTCAAGCGACGAGGACTCTTCAACGATAAGGACATGACCAAGTACGTAGCGACCAAGGACGCGTTTCACGAATTTCACGAATACGCGACGACTATTATGATTCTACGAAATGCATAATACAAGTCTAGAAAATGGATGAGCTCCACACTTCCCCATGGTGGGGACGGTGACTACGTTGGTACCACCACAAGTTGAGCAATAACAACCGAATGAACAACAAGATGGGTCCGTGAGCAAAAACGATGATGACAAAAACCCAAGGATTATGAAAACATGTATAATGAGAAGAAGGAAAATAACTGGGGACAGGGAGACAAAAGAAAACAAGTATAACAATTCTAGGACATAGATTTGATCCATGGAGAAAGCAAAAGCGGCGACAATCCCAGGTAATGACCGAACGGTCGAGAAACTGCGACATGCATAAAATGAAAATGAAAGAAAGTGCATTAGGAATGAAGCAGCAGCACTTCATTGAAGCTGTTCAGTGGTGGAAAGAGGTTTCGGCAGCGCACACTCACCGTAGCTAATGCAATTCATTCAACCTATTATAAGTGTGAAGGGTAATGCGAGAGAAAAGAATGATATGAGAAATCTCATTGCTCTCACACATTTTTTTTTTCTAATAAATAACAATCAAACGCACTTAGTATCATATTTTTCTATTATTAATCGAGCATTCATTGTACATTTTATGTATATTTATTCATTGTACAGATTTTGAAGATATTCATAGAACAGATGTGTTTAAGGATGAAAAAGTTGTCTTGTATTATGTTATATCCGAGTAGGATCGCTTTACTACTTTTTAATGTTTAAAAATACATATATTACGTTCTCAAAAAAACGCTAACTTTAAATTATTGTTTAGATCGTCAATACATAAAACATGGCCTTCTGAATTAAAAAGGAACAGAAAACATCTCATATTACACATCTTCAATTTTGTATTAATCTTGTATTGATTAAATATTGGCAGACACATCGATAATACCTTGAATTATCTCGTTTCAAAAATAGAAAAATTACCAGCATATGATATGGGCATTAATAAAACTATAGTAAATAAAATCATTGAAATACATGCTTATGAAACTTAAAAATTTAAATTTGAAACGAGTAAGGGGTAAAGTAGATACCAAAAGTATTGCAACTTATTAGTATCGGGCAGAAGTCGATAGATCGAATCCCGCGTCATAAGTTTCATTTTTAGAAATATTTTTGCCAACATCATGTAGATATACAGTGGTTCTTTGTATTGAATGAACTCATTATTTATTAGTAATACATTTAATGAGGTATTTAAAGATAATTTTAAAAATTTGTACTAATTCATTTTGTTCCGTTTTAAACATTTTTCTTAGGTAAATTTATAACCATACGTCCATTATATTTTAAATGTACGTGATAGCCATCCGATAAATTAGCTTGGTCATTTTCTCACTCTCGCTCTATGAATTGCATTCTTACGTAGCCATGTATAACTTACGTAGTCTGCACGTCATATTTTAATAAAAGAACTCTTTTATACTCCAGGCATTTTAGTGATCCAATTTTATATGTGGATAGCTGATTCGTTGTTTTATACATAAAACAATTAAATTTTTCCATAATTTTCTCGGGACAATTTTTAGCCGGTTTGTATTTTGTTGGCATGGTCTTCTACTGAATGTGAAAATTATTTTGAACGAAATAACGATATTTGATTCCGGAATAAATTGGATTTTAAAGGTCACAGTATGTAATAATGCAATTCATTTATTCAGAAATTTATATTTTCACTGTTTGTATGAATTCACCCACGTCACAAGACATTAACACGTTTGCAAACCCGTGGACTAGATGATTTTGAAGCTCATAAATCCTTAAATGGAAATTAAAATATATTCAGATAATTTGAAAATCACCCGATTGGATGCGAGTTACCGGTATAATTACTATAAAATACGAGACCAGCTATACAATTCTGAGCATTAAATGGTTACGTATTAACACGCGAATAATATACCCTGCGGAAAAAAATATAATGTACTAAAGATAAATATAGAGTATTCAGATCACATAAGGTACATTTATTGCATTAAACGTTTTTGTCTCGATGTTTTAAAAGTCTTTGTTATCTAATTAGGTGATCGTTTTTACTTTGTATGCGTATTTTGTAGAGTTCTTTGTGATTTAAAATGTTTAACAAGGAAACGCATAGAATTTTAAAGTGAATAGTACATTGAAATGTCACATAATTTCTTGTTTAATGATTATTTGGAATGTATGACAAGGTTTTAATGAAAATATGCTAACTACTTCACAAATTCTTATCCATAAAAATATCATATCCACAATATATATTACAATACAATGTGGTTACGTTTATTGTATTCTCCAGTATATTTCACCAACATTGGTGCAACTCCACAGATTTACATTTCATTTGTCAGAAATATATAGGACACATGAAAATGGAACACTTAACCTCTTTCATAAGCATTTCCTTCATTTGGGCCAACTTAGAAAGATGATAGAAACAACTTAGAAACATATAAATAAGTAATAATCCTAAATTATTATGCGGTACTGTACACTCATTTGAGGTCTGAGCAGCATGATATGTTGGGATAATTTTATTTCTTGTATCTAACACATCTCATACATGTCCGTATGTCCAGCCAGAATCCTGGTTTAGTTTTAACGTTCGTTGTAATGAAGCTTTGAAAGTAATAATAATTAAATCAAATCATTGAAAAGTTATTGAAACATTTTATTTCATCTAAATCTTAAAGAACTTACTTATATCATATTTCTAAAGTAAGAAGTCTGTGTGTCGGTGTGAGTGTCTTCGACGTGGAGCGCAGAGGTCGAAAGACAGAGACCTCCGAAATTCATCACATGCATTCTCCAGTGTTCCCAGGCATCCCAGACCAATGGGGATTTTGAAATTAATAATTCCACAGATATCACATAAAAAAAAAGTGAACAAAGCTGAGAGTACTTAGTTCAGATCGATCAGGAGTTCTGCGTACATTACAATACGTCGTCATACAAAGTTCTCACAAATTTCTCACAATATGTCATAATCACAAAAGTTCGCTTTGTTACGCCACTGATTTCGCGTCCTCTTCCTTCTTATCACATCGTCGTCAAAAAGCTCATCGTTCGACAAATTATTCAATGTTACATTTTCCATAAGAATTATACCAATCACAAATTATATGAAAGTTAATTTGCAACTTAAAAAGGAACTTCATATATCATTATAACTCTGAGCTATTATAAATCTAATTAAACGGTAGACAAATGTCTCACTGTCAGCAAAACACTATTATTTTAATAATGCGCGTCAAAGGGAAATAGAATATCGTTATTTGATTAAATTGAATTATGTAATTAAATTTCACCCAGCTTAACGGGAAAGTAATATTGCATGAAAATAAGTAGTTCAAGTAGTTGAAATACTGAACGATGGAGCAAGTTTACATATTCATTGTTATCACTAATTAACTTATCTAAATTAAATTATGGTGGATTATTTATCATTGATATTCACGTAGAGTGTTAGCTTATTTTGTGCTGTACTACATAGGGGCAATTGAAGAAAGTTCTGTTTAAAGTAAAATTTTTCATCGGAGAAAGAAAATATCTTAATTTGAGACAATGGAAAGGACGTTTTTGATAATGACACTTAATGATCAAGTACAAACAGATTTATACTACATGAATTTTTTTCAGAGATATTTCAGACAGATAAAGGGAAAAAACATACACAATCCCGCCCCAGTTTTGCGTGTGTGGTTTTGTTGAGTTACGCTTTAGCTGTTCTTTATAATTTAGAATAGGTGAAAATAAAAAGTCTAAAGTATATTTTTCAGATAGTTTCTTTATTCACCACATAACAGCATTAGCGGTGTGAGTGTAAATGTAATACTTGTAATTGACTAATCAATAGTCATTTTATATAAGTTACTTATAATTTGTCATTTTATAATAAAATCATCCAAAAATTGTCAATAATTCAAAAGTATTGTATTAATCTCTGCATCCATATGCCGTTAACGATGGAGACAACATTAATCATTTTGTAGTTAACGTAGATATGAGAAAACTAAACTTAAATGTGCACCCCGGTGGTAAGAGGCCATGGAGATTTCGGAGTGAATTTACGAAAAATTGGAAAAAAATAGAGGGTGAGCAATGCCAATGTGGAAACAAAGAGGAAACACCAGAACATATACTATGAGAGTGCCCAATATATGGCTATGAACGCGGAATACACATCAACAAATTAAGGGAGGTAGAATTGTTGAATGTAAGAGATAATACCACGTTAATAGAGACAGAGAAGAAATATGCATTGTTTGAAGAATATGTAAATAAGTTAGGAGGGATACGACAAACATTGCGGCAATAGGCAAATACCGCATTAAAGTTTAAAAGAACAACACGAGACGGAAGAGAAGGATTGTAGAGATAGTACGTGAGCGCACGCCTCCT
>NNCF01127983.1:26110-51041 GCA_002313205.1 Laupala kohalensis
TTTTTTATATATATATATATATATATATATATATATATATATATATATATATATATATATATATATATATATATATATATGATACATAGAAAATAACAAAAGATTACTGAGATCCGCTGTACTAAAACCACGAAATTATAGAATTACAGAAAAAGTTTTAAAGAGCCAACTATGTGAAAAAACTCCTGGTATGGAAATATAGTCATCCATATTTTGCAGTCCTTTCTCTCACGCACTGATAATTAAAGTCTCTCTTTTTGCCAAATTTACAGCCCGTTTGTCAACAACACCTGCATGCGCCTCTTTTGCATGACATGTGATTTCTTTTATAACTTGATCTATCTTTCTCTCTATACTTTTCTTTCTTTTTTTTGTCTCCACCCACCTGCTTTCACTGATCTATTGACCCGAATTTCTCATCGATCTCCGTCTTTACCACATTCACTTCGCTTCTTATCCCATNCCGAATTTCTCATCGATCTCCGTCTTTACCACATTCACTTCGCTTCTTATCCCATCAAGTATGCATTCTCAAGTCCTTATTTTGTTCTGTTCCATTTGTTTTATCAACGTGACTTGCCATTTTTGCATTCTATTAGCCATTGTTGTATGTATCTGATTTGCGTGCTCAACTACTACATTCACTATTTCTTCCGGTTGGTCTTGCACCATCCGTCGAATTTCACTTTTCATTCGTTATTGAAATGTTTCTAATGCTGTATCTATTTATTCTTAAATTACGTCCAGTAATCCTCCTGTCCGTCGAAGTCAATCCTCAAATTTTGAAAATTTATTATTTATTATATTCTCTGCTTTTAATTGTAATCTGTGTTCACACTTTCTTCTCTTGTCCTCTATTACCTCCTGTAGTTGCGCTACTTTATTTTCTTTCTGCATCATTGACGCCTTTATTTGCTCTAACGCTTCAATTTTCTCTAAATTCTTTCCTAAAAGCTTTTTTTAGATTATCGTCTTTTAATAACCGCTGTATCTTCCTGTAATTTCTAACAAAAATATTCTCCTCTTTTCTATTTCTCTGAAGTCCACTTTTATTTCCTATCTCCTCACTTATCTCATCATCATTATTCATCCTTTCTTATTTGGCTTCCTAATTTCTATTTGTATAAATTTCTCCTTCTGTTGAACTATTCTTCTTCATTGTGCCACAATATATCCTAGTCTCTTACCTCCATCGTAGTTACGTTTTATTTCACTTATTCTTGAAATATTTTATTTTTCTTGTGTATCTCTTCACAAACATATTTAACGCCCCTTCTATTTTTATGTTGTTTATAAACTATTATTTAGTCGTTCCCGCTTTTGCTTGTCCCAAATTTAAAACATTTTCTTCAAAAAAAAATCTTCTAGTCGGTTTTTAAAATCATTTATATTCTATAATCCTGCTATCTCAAAAATGAAGAAACAAACACATAACATAGATGCACAGTAAAATGATGTTTTTTTTGTTATTCCAGTTTAAAGGCATACATTTTAGCAGCACCCAAATAATGGAGGAAGCTCGAGGGAAGGACGGTCCTTGCACGGTCCTTTTGAAGGTTCTTTATATACATGAAATATTTTTAATTTTCTATTTAAAGATTAAAAATCGCACGAATTAAAAATATTTGTTTTCAGTTAAAATTCAATGCATATATGAAAGGTGTGCTTACATATTTGATATGTCATTTTCCTGCTAATTCACTAGAACTAATTGATGTATTGGATACAATTGATAAAAATCAATGAAAAAATCATCTCCTAATAATTTGTTCATGAACGTTTATTCATAAGTCTAAAACCCCTTTTTTTAATTTTCCATATTTTACTTCTTAATTTCAAGAAGGTTAAAATTCCCCTTACTACATATTGTGGGATCCAGCATATTAATATGACATCGGACTATGATTATACATCGAACTTTGTATAATTTTCTTTTTTCAACAATATTATTTACGTATTTGATTGATTCGCAACAAAATATAACTTGATTTTTTGCAATGGATATATGAGTAAGTCGAAGCCTGTGCAATCAAATTGAATGTAATGACAATTCGCAATTACAATGAGATAGACTTACAACACATGGCGGTATCATCAATTTAAGATGTACGTGTTTAACTAATAAAATAATTATACGTGTGTTTAATGTAAATCACTTAGTATTCTCAACAATACCATTTATATGTCTTTGTATTCAACAAGAAAAGTTAATGTTTTCATAATTGTTTCCTAAGATAGGAGACGGAAAAATCTGCTATACATACAATAGGGACTGTGGAACGTTATTTACGAGGGTTAAAAACAACAATCCTATCGTTTCATGCTTGGTCAAGTTGATGTTCTTTCGAATAACAGGATTTTCAATATTCGACGATCCCGGAAACGGAACCTCAACTTAACTAAATAAAGAATAAAACTTAACTATCGGCAGCATTTCATTCTTAAAGTATTCCAAGCTTCAGTAAATTTTCTTAAGCTGAGATTAATTTATCTAGAGCTTTCTACTTTGCTTCAGCCGCAAAAGGTACAAAAAAGGGAAAGATATTCAAGCGGAGAGAGTGAGTGCGAGAGAGTCTGAGCAAAGAAGCGAAATGACGCACGAAAAGAGTAAAGAAAGATAAACAGCGCTGAGATTGGCGGAGCTTCGCAAAAAAAAAAGGGGGGGGGCTAGAGATAAGAGCTCCACTGGAGACGTATTTCTTCCTCAGTTGAAGCTGAAGAGCTAAAGCAGTGTCGCCATGAATATAGGCTTTGGATGATTCTAAGAAGACCATGATCGAGTTGGAGAACGACACGAATTGATTTCCTCGTTCTGTAATTCGTGTAAACGGTGCATCGAATTGTGAGTGTTGTAGCAAACAGCATGAGTAAGATTAAAGAAAATAATCTTTCATAAAATTTACTACGCAAAACTTTGTTGATAGAAAGTGTCTTAACATATATGTAGAGATATACTTTAATGAATTGCAGCTGTCTACTGATAGGGCATTTGCTATGTCATCTCCCCATCATTTTATTCTAATAGATGAGTTGACTTGAAACCATGGCCAACTAGAAAATAACATTATCTTCGTCCATGATCACCTTTTGATACAGAGCTTTAAAAATGATAAAACATTTCCCTGTGATGTCACAGTTCTGAGGTCTATAAACATGGGAAATAATTTTTACCCGTTGTGCAATGTGCATTATTTCGCGTTAACCATCGTTTTGCGTTCGCTGAATCTTCTATTATGTGTGTGTTTTTTCGTGTATAAGTATTAGATATTTCATATTGGTATAAAGTAATGACACACAGTTCTATGTTCCTTCCTGCAACGGAATTCATGTATGTGACTCAAAAGTCAATGTTTCTCACATTCCCCAAGAACGAAGTATTACGGACGAAATCGATATGTATTTTGGATTAACTTACATATTTTGAGCTTTTTTCCCTTTCATTATAATTTCACTAAACACAAAATATTTTCTGGGGTTCATTTCAATTATTTATTTTTGTATTTTTGAAGAATTGAGAAATACCTTTTTTTACGAATATGACATTGAAACAACTATAAGAGAATATGATCTAAGGAAGTGGGCTTTGTTGGTAACCCTAATCGATCAACCAAATCTCAAGAACAGCGTGGAAGCTTACTAATTTGGCAATTTGTATGCACTACAAAAATTATGTGCGCAGTAAACCATCATAAAAATTTACCATTGTCTGAGAGAACAAAGTATATCTGATTATGTCAATGTGCAAATAGAACGAACTAATTTAGTTCCAATTTTCAATTATGGTTTATATTGAGACAATTTAAAACGCAGCACATGAACTGTCAGTTATAATATTGATTCGTGAATCTTCGTGTTCTATAATTTCAGAAGCCGTGGAATCATTGCTACTAGGATGCCCTTCATATCTAAGCCCCCAAAGAAAGTGCATCACAGAAAACGGTTTGAAGTTAAATGGACGCTATTGCGGTAGTACAACTTTTGTTAAGGTATCATGAATATTTGAAGAAAACCACGTAGTACCACAAGTCAGAACTATATGCAATGAACAAATTTGACATGTAATGGGTGTTAATGAAAAATAAAAAAAGCACGTAAATATAAAAATTCGTCTGTCTCAAAGACTAGACCTAGATATCCTTAAGTATTTTGACACGATTATTCCGAATTTTAACTCAGAATTTCTACATTATCGCTCCCCCCTCCAGTTTTTAAAATCGCGATAAACCACCCTTAAATACATAAAATACAATTTAAAGAAAATGGAGCAACTCTGAATGAATATTCGGATTGAACGCGTCAAAACATATAAGGATATATAGGTCTTGACTTTGTATCAGACCAATTTTTATTTTTTGTGTGCTAGTTTAATTCATGAATTTGCGTGATACCGAAGAAACAAGTGCTATTTCTCAAGAAGATGGGAGTACTACTACTTATTGCAAATAGAAGATTATCAATGAACAGAAGATTGTGATAAAAATGTTGTTCACCACTTGCTGAAATTGTAATCAATTTTCATTCTCTATACGTCTCTTTCTCCGTTCCAAATTTCAATTCATTTGCATACGTTCTTTTCTATGCAATCACTTTCCACTATGAGTCCTTCTTGGTGAATTGACGAGTTTCAATAATTTAGAAATATTGTTTTATTCTTGCTTGTAGATACGATGCCTTTTTTACGACTATGATAATTATATCCCATTAAAGAGGTAAAGTGACAATGAGTAATTATTGAAGCTGGGAAGATGTAGACTGGGACTTGTCAACATCTGGGTTATTACGAGTCCTAAAGCTCCAATTAAAAAGCGAGAGATTTTTATTTCAACATGAATGGTAAGAGGAAAAAAGAACTTGCAGATAATCTATCCCTTATGTCAGCATATTTTAACTCACAGCGTAACGTCACAAAAATAATGTTATGGCCTTAGAAGTGTGTCAAAGATGGCCATGTTTCATCTGCATACAATGGTTCCGTTAAATTTTCTCTCAAATTCATATTCTGTTCTCACAATTTTTAAAATCGCGATAAACCACCCGATAAGCATATATTAAGTTGCATTTCGTATAGAAGGTCGTTGCAAATACTCTATTAACTTGAAGAAAACGAGTTTCGAATTACAAATGACGAAACTATTGTAATAGAGAAGTGGAATCCGTAGCTTAGAAGACATTACTATTCAACTTTCTCCTTGCCATATCTCATACTGACTATGGTTGCTGGAACAATGCACACCTCGTTGGCAATGCTCTTGAGGAGAACTATTAGGATTCTATCTTCTATGGTTAGAGAGATTGATCCTTCTACGTTTTCTATAGGAATTTACTATCACGCCATTATCCCCCCACTTTACTTCGACTCACGACTTTTCTGATAATGCTACTTCTTATCTTATGTATGATCTCATATCACGAGAAAGATATAGAAAATTGACTACATGTTGTAAATGTATGAGATGCTCTTTCTGGAATGGTAGTCGGAAACAGTACCACATCAAGGGAATGTTTGTTTCTACCTCTCTACAACGGATCTATATAACACTTGTACTATCTAGTGCTAACTTTGTGATACTAGAATGTTTAATAGTAAGAATCCTAACCATAGCGTCTCAGAAAAATGCAAAACTCGGCACGAGTTAAAACCAGTATGCGGTCGTATGAATACAGGAGTCAGTGGTGTGATCATGTGGGTAGTGGTTCAACATTAGGAGAAAATACTCTTAAGTGCTTGACTTGAAACTGCGACAAACTACATGGGTTTTTGTATTTACAAAATTACTCTCTCAACTTCCCCTGACATCGTTTTTGTTTTCTCTTATTGACTATCCTCTTGCAAAAGATCGTGACTCGCATAGAAGGTCAATACATATCCCCTTTTTAACTTTATTTCACGTCAGTTTGGATCTAACACTCCCCTCCCACATCGTTTGGGCAAACCGGCCGCTTCGAAACAGTGTATTCGAACCGTTTACTTCTTGGGCGTTTATCACAGGTTCGGGAATTTTTCACGGCAGCATGTTCTTGCTGTTGATAACATGATATGGACATCATATGGTAGGGACTGTACCATGATACGTTGTTAACGTGTATAATAAGAAATATTTTAAATATTTTTTTATAATAAATAATATTTTATTGAAATAATCATTGATTAACATAAAAATCGTTTTTCTTAATATATGGTAGGAATGTTCTTAATTTATTATGTAAACAATCTCAATGTTGTTTGATATCATCAAAATTTCAGCGTGAGTCAACTAGAGTTATAACTTATAAGAATGAACTAAAAACTCATGATTGCTTTATTTTATAAAATGTAATTCAACAAAATTTTAATAAAGCTGCTGAAAGTATTATAATTGTGGGTGCATTCCAGTGAATACCTAAATGACCAAAATAATCCTTCGTTGTGTTTCAGATACGACAAATATAGAAGAATTTGATAACATAATTTGATTGAACTGATGTAATAATTCAGAATGTTTATAAGAAAATATTTCTGTTAAATTATTGCAAGGAAATTAATTAACAGCACATTATAACTGAAAGAAACAGCACATAATAAAATAAAATAAAAGTTGGGAATATGTAATGAAAATAAAAATCATGATGTGTGACACCGTATTTTAGTTCAAAGGGATGCAAGAGATAATATTTTATTGTATTACTTTCATTTTTCTAGACCTAAATCAATCTGGTGCCTAGAAGCTCTTTATAAGTCTTATCTCTTTATAAGTATCAACGTACGCCGTGACAACAAACGTTGATACTTATAATGTTGAGTAGACTCGTGCAAGCAACAACGCGTTTGCTGTATCTTCACTTGGTCTACTTCAGTTTGCTCTCTCTTTCATTATTTTCATCCTGGCGTAGATACTCTTCAACATTTGAACTTGTGTATAGTAGTTTCCTCTATAAAAAAAAACGAAAAACTTGGCACATCTTCTCCACTTGTATCTCGGCGCAAGCACTTACAACCCAGCAGATCATCAAATTGTGTGACGCTGCTTTGGAGGCGACAGTGCGAAGCGACGATAAGGCAGCGAAAGGAGCCGGAAACGAGAGGGAGAGCGAGTGCAGGGAAGATAAGGAACAGCGGATGTTGAACTACAGGAAGGGTGATGGTGCAGTGCTCAAGCGTCGGGGTCCTGCTGCGGAGCTTACCCTTCGTGGTCAGCACACATGGGACAAATTCGCTTTGCAAGATCTCATTATGCATTACATTACTGCGATGTTGGCCTCGACTATTTATTTTAATAAACACTTAATTTTAAAAAACTCGTGTTGCCCTAAATGGTTCTGTTCAATGCAAAGACTAGCAAAATTGTGAGAGAAAAGATAATGTAGCTAGACGCTAGTCAAGCACATGACCATTTGTAATAGTAATTCATGAATTATGTTGTATTAAAAACTGCGAATCCTGAAACTAAAACACTGTATTTGAAGAATAATCTATAGTTAGACTAATAGTTTTCATTGAATAACTTTCTAAATTGTTGGGAAAAGGAAGGCAAATTTCATACTACTCTTTTCTATGTTGAATTTTTGACACGTACGAGATTTGACATTACTTGAGAATTAATTTAAAAAGTGTCCCGTCACAGGTTTTATTCATAATAGCCCGTACAAATTCAAGATGTTCTTATTCAAATATTAGCCCCACAAGATCCTAGTTTGACTAACGAGTTGACAAACAATGGTCAATTGTTATTTTCTTTAAAATCAGGACTTTGAAAAAACTCAGTCACCAAGTCGTCCATACTCCCGAATCAAAAACTGCCGAATTATAGATTACAACGTAAGGGCAGTCGTGGAGCAATAGTGAACAGTTACTTGCTCAAGAGTTGTCTCTTTGCTGTGGGAGCACGTGAATCGTTAAATCATAAACTTGTAAACATTTTTACGAGCTATTAAAATTTTTCCGAGTGCTGCCATAGAAGTTTACGCAGTATTGACCTCCATTCTTAAAAAAAAGGAACAAAAATGAATTGGTAAATTCTAGTAATTGAACCTCAATTCTCAAATCACATGTAAATTGATGATTTGACATTCCGTGATGAGGTACACTGAAAAAACATGGTTTTATGTAACAACATTCAAAAAGAATCCAATACAAAAAAGAATAGCAGATGCATATTTGAAAATGTTCGACATTAGTTTCCGACAACATCAGTGGCTTTTCAAACGTTGGATTAAATAGAACACCTAATTGGACAACTTCTCATGACGGAAATACCATCGGAAACTCTTTTGAAAAATAATAAACTTCAATTGAGTATGTTTACTCTTTTCTTGCGAAGAAAACTAGTCCTTTAGAGAGAATCCGTTCATTGGTAGATACGTAAGATATTGTTGGCGATTTTCTTTTTCACTTTATTTCATGGATGAAATATGTCTTCGAAGAAAATGACGAAACATAACGCGCATCGTTGAAATCGCATCTTTGGCTTATCACAATCGGGCGATTTGACCCCTGATTGCCCGATGGTCCCCTCGGGTCCCGTACAAAATCCTGGACACCACCGGATTACGGATCGGTCCGAGGGGGAAGGGGGAAGATGTGCCGTAAGGGGCATCGGTGGTTATTCGTCGGGGAAAATCACGCTGACGGTGAAATCCGTCTAACAATATCAGAGAACCCCGTTAGGGGCCTCAACGGTCCCGCCGTTGAGGGAAACCTTTCTAATAGCGGGGAGTGCACTGTGTTCCACCGCCTTGAGTGCACTTCTACCGAGTCATATACCCTGCCCAGATCCCAGATACCGCTGGGCAAAAGGAACGAATGTCCCGGACAGGTGGTAGAGGCAAACAAAATTCGCCTCGGCCAGTACACATCAAACGCTCGAGGATCCTGACAGGATCCCGAAACATGGGGAGAGGGTTTGCCCTCGGCACCGCGTAGTGTGTAAAGGGTCACCCTTATGGCGTACATGAATCGAATGAAAAGTCGTTCGGTGGACCAACTGGACGAACGGCCGGTGCCCCAGCACGCCCCCTATCCAATCCCGGGTCCCGATCCCGGGCAAAGGATCGGACGCTGGGGATTACACGAAGTGGTAGGGATCCGTTCGTGATCTCCGGTGTCATTCAGCACTTTAAACCGAGTAGTGGTTTCCCCACCGTGGTCACGGGTAGGAAGCTTCGGCTTCCATCGGTGAACAGGATCGTTGCCCGGCTACTGTTAGTTAATATAGCAATAGGGAGGCGACAGCTAGACGTCACCCCGTCCACCAGTGCGTTTACTGATAGGCCTGATCCTTCGGGAGAGGGGCGTTGTGTCGGCAATCTCCGACTCCCATCCTGTAGCCCATTCTGTGCGGGTAAGAGGTTCAGGACGCAAATAACGCCGACTGGCAGGAAAGGTACCTGGATCTGTGGTATAACAGAGTGAGGGTGCTCTCGGGCTCACGTATCGGTCCCGGGATGTTACAGAAGACCTCCGGCGTAGAACTTTGCCTTATCTCCACTGTAATTATTTTCTTTATCTCTTCTCTCTATTCAATGTTATTATATTTGTCAATTAGATCCCAGACTTGTAGTTTTGCCAAGACTTACTAATTTTTCTATCCTAGGGTTAGTTTAAATATCCTTTCTCTTTTTTATTCAAAAAATTAACACTAATGATAATATTTTTTGTTCTTTNTTTCTCTTTGTTATTAAAAAAATGAACACTAATGATAATATTTTTTGTTCTTTTTCAGAGATATGTTATCAAATTATCAGAAAAATATATGTCATCAAATGAGTCCGTCTTTCTACCAATGAACAAACTATTACTTTGATGAAATGGTGGGGTTTTTACTCAAAATCCGTCAGTAGCTCTTCATGTACATATTATATACTTTTTCAAAACATTTAAAAACAAACACTGGAAAAATTTGAATAAAGTTTAAGTTTTTACGTTTTTTTCAAATTTTTAATTTTCTAGCAAGTAGTAAAACGCAAACGTGCTTTTTTCTGTTTTTAAGTTAAGACTTCCCAACCCTCTTAAAATTACAGAATAATATTTTAAGAGCAAAAAGCAGTTTAAGTGGTAATCCAGTTGTAGTTCGAATTATAGGAAAACCACTCCTGGTTTACTTGATAAAATCAAGTAATAAACAATTGTGAGCTTGCATAGCATTTAGGCTAACCAAGGAAATCAATGAAAAGACATCTTTCGTCGAAAAACATTTAAATATACTTTGCAAGCTCTCATGCTTCTCAATATTAAAATGAATACCGATTACTATCAGGACAAATCATATATTTTTCAAATAGAATGCCACCGAGAAATTTGAAATCCAACTCTGAAAAACTAAACCAATAATATTGCCGCAGATCGACAAAATATCGATGTAAGAGAGAGAGGGTAACTCAGATTTTGTTAATAGAGCTATTGAGACCAAGGAGCCTGCTTGGATATGCCAAAAGCGTGAATTACTCTCGGGTAGCAAACTTAACTGTTAACTAAATTGAAAGAGCTCATGGGAAGGTTACAGGAATCGATGATAAATCCATCGAACAAAGCATTATAAATTAAATAAGGTCTGAAGGTCGAAGGTTGAAATTCGAGCATTTAACGGTGTTTGACTCGATACATCAGGTTTAGAATCCACAGAAAATCGGAACTCAAGAGCATAGCAAATGGGGTAGTGACGGCATCTGGTCATAAAAATTCTGGATGGGGTCTAGGGCGAACCCTCTACTTGCTCGACTTTTATAGGTTCACTCTTGCACTCAGGTGGTACAACATACTATTAAGTGGTGGGAAAGACTGTCATACCATGTCGAGCTGGACAAAAGGCTGTGTTCGTTATTTTGCGGGTGCGACGCAGAGAAATATGTCTACATAACTTGCGCGAGTGAATGTCTACTCCGTGTAAACGGGTCTGAGAGTCTCTCGGACTGTTTCTGAATTTGCCCGATCATCTCTCAGAGAGCGTTGGAGCAAGTCCGTGTAAACACAAGATCCCTTCTCTTTGGACATACAAGATTGATTTCCAACCGACGTGAAAGTTTTAGCGACATTTTGGTTGTAAGTTTCTTTGTACCGTTCGTGTGGGGCTGTTAGTCGAGGTTAAGTACGCATCGTATGTTACGTTTTTATTAATGAACGTATTATTTACTAAAGACTGTAGTTATTAGTATTTATTATGATTCATGTAAACACTTTTATTTTACATTATACTTGTATAAAATAAATATTTACGTTAATTGTGAGTGTAGATGTAGAGTTTAAAAAAATTAAATATACACATTTCATCTCATGCACTTAACAAATACGTTCGGTCTAATTAATGAAATTAGGTTCACGAAAATAATAAACATGAGCCTGAAGTCACGTAATGTATGGGCCGTATTTTTGTTGTGCCAGTTTCGTACTTTTGTGAATACGAGGAATAATTTTTTTAAATTGAACGAATATAAATATTATTCAATGAGTACGATAAATTATGACTTTATTTTATCTTTGTTGAATTTTTTATCAATGTTATCTCTTATTTGTTGGAATATAACTGTTACTTCAAATGAACTTTTTTTCATATTTGTCAATTAATAATAAAATATCTCTATGATCGAGTTAATTTCTCCGATGGCAATAATGTAGACATAATGTAAACAAAATGAACGCAAGGTTTTTAATTAATTGTTAAAACTATGTAAAAGAAGTAAGTAGGTACAAGCAGGTGGAACACCATATTGACAAAAATGAAAATATTAAAATAAACGTTCTCACGAGATAACTCGAATCTACGGACTTGACATTAGAAGTCGACGGTACAAGGATCAGACACTTGCACCACGAAACCGTTGTTTTATTAACACAAAGGGCGCCACCTAGCGATGCAAAGGGCATATTGTGTCTCAGAACAAAATTTGAAGCTGGAATGTAACATTCTCATCTATGGAATTTATTGTGCAATCAGTACAACAATCATTGCAATAAAGTTAAAACTTGAGAGAAAATACGTAGATAATATTTAGAATCATGGCTCGAATAAAACTATAGGATAACGTTTTTCTTCATGGAAAACCCATTCACTCCTCCACACATTCCGTTTTTTCTCCTTATTTTGTCGTTATCTAAATCAATACAACTACATCTCATTTGACTAGCTTTACCAAAAAATGTATTCACAACTCCAATTCTCCTCAACACCACGTCATTTTCTACTCCGAACGCGCAAACTCTGGCGACATTCGAGTTGGTAGTGTAAACACGTTCGACATATTTCCAGCAAGTGTGTCCGAGATCAGCCAGAAAGTGATTTCGTGTAGACACCTTTGGAAATTCTCCCGTCATAAATGTAGCAAACTTTATTGTTCATGGAAACGGGCCTTAAGGGAGATAATTGCCTCAGGTGCTCCTTATGAGGTAACTCTAAATAGAAAATGAAAAATGAAGTTAAGATTCACTGAAACGTGACATGAATTCAAGAAATAAAGAAGATAATAAAAAAATTAGATTTGGGAAAGTGAATTTAGCAATGGATTAATTTTGCAAATGTCACATCCGTGACAATATGTACATAGTAATACGTTGTCAAAGTGTTGACGACAATAACAACTTGATAAAACGTCATACTCTGTATATGAGAATTCAACATGAATTGTGGACTTTGTATTAATACTTGATTGTGACGTTAATGCCACGTAATGAAAATACCTATTTATACATTTTTGTTATTAAAAACAAATATATTCAATCAAATAGTAACATAACAGGATGCTATATTTTCCCGAAATAAATGAAAGTAATTTTTCAAAATAAATAAATAATAAAACAGCAATTAAAATTTCGATATAATGAAGCGCTTTGTTTGTGACGTCATTAATAAAATATGAATTTGTGTGACGATGAAACTGTTAATGTGTCTCCAGATAATATTTACCCACTCGATTCTTTGTAAATACTTGATGTTGATATACTTCAAATAAGCTGGAAACTATAAATAAAAATTCCGTGTAAACTTTGGCGTAACCTGTTATTTAATCTAGAAAGTCATTCACTATGTGTGTTAAACATTGGAATGACCCTTGAACTACTTGAGTTCTACGAAACCCTACGAACGGGACAGAAACGCAGCAAAATTTAAATCAGTAATTATTGCCTCGATTGAATAGATTAGAATTTAACTTTCTTAATATTTCATGTTTTCAACGGCGATGCTTTCATCTTCGGCGACTCTGCGGGAGAGTTATGTCATTTAGGAATACCTTTTTTTTTCTTTTAAAATAAACAGATCATGCACCCACGTGCTTCTTTTAACAAATACGTTTTGGTGACGTAGTTAGTTATCATAATTTAATACATAATACTATAATATGCTCATCATTATTCGTAACAAAGCAACTTTTTTGTATTTGATCTTACATGAGAGTAAGAATCGGTATATGCATGAAATAGCTCGCAGTAAGTATTACAATAGTTTGGTATACTAACCAAAGGTGAACTGACAATCACATTCGTCATTACATAGTTTGTATTTTTTAAATATAGTTGAAGTAATGACTAAACGAAATCTTTTGTGAGGTCAATCAACAAAGGACGAATTCTAGAATTAATGAATACTGAAGTTGAAGTATGAAATGGTCGCTTACGTCATCTACGAGTACTCAATCAGTAGGTCAATGTAGTTAATAGCCTTCTTTGAGGGCGTGATGGACTAAGCAAGTGGTTGGTTCGCTGCTGCAATAGGCGTCATGTTCACCTGCAATCACGTGACATGAGGCATGTCGTGCTTAGTGGAACGTCTGCGCTCCATCCACACAGGATTTACGCGGGATGCGACGAGCTGCAAATGGCGCTATGCAATTTGGCGATGGAAATGGAGCTACAAAATGGTGAGCACGGCTTAGTGAGTGGACCTCCCCCTAGAGCCTCAATAGCAGCAGCTCCGCATCAGCCGGACGGACGAACGGACGGAACGGACGATCGGTTAGACGGACGGTCGATGATGCGTTGCGCATGTTGAATGAAAGCGCACGTGTGAATGTGTTTAGATATCGAAGAGGGAAAAGGGATTCCCGCAAAACCCACTGCCCACCGTCTGGTAACGCAGCGGAATGTATACTGCGGCGCAGTGTGATTGGACTCCAGTGTTATGTTTATTGACCCCTTATTAGGGAACTGCGGACGTGAGGTTATTCTGGAGGTTCCTCTATTGCTTCTACCGTGGATACCCACTCCATCAACTGCTGCGTTGAAAAGCATGTGCAAACGGATGCTAACAAACGACCTATGATGGATTACTCTAAGCTTGTCATGCGAAATAATGATTAATTAAACTCAGATTTCATGCAAAATACCAATACGTTTTTAAATTGTAATTTGATACATGGTCACAAGTACTTAGTACTTGATAATCGCTTATTAATAAAACAATCCTCAAATATCCTCAAATGTGCTGGAAATGATAAGAGACAATTGACTAATCTTTGTAAATTTCATGAAATGTGACACTCAATACAAGTCGGTATTACGATGCATATTATGTAGTCGAGTGAATACTTGCGTCGCTAAGTGACGTCGTTATTTACAAATAAAAATTAATTAAAAATTTAATGCAAGTAAGCCAATTAAAATTAAAACAAAAAAGTAAGGCACTGATGAAAAAAACAAAGGATTTTTTGTATATAAGGATTTTGTATTTTTTATATAAATTATGTTGAGGTTGTGTATATGCAAAAGCCATGTTGATAAAGTACATAGTTTACGGGCATGAATAACCAACGTCACAATTATCTATTAGCTACTTAACTAATCTCACATTCCTGACCTGTCAAATCACTGACTCTAAACCTCTATTTCCATTCCCTCACTTTTCTTCTTCACTTCTTCGTTACTCTAATTCCTCTCCACCTATTAGTTGTTAGCAACTTAGCCTTCCTCCTAGTCTTTATTTTTTCCCACACCCAATTGTTTCCGCGTATTTGAACTATCTTCACCATTGAGCTTTATTATCTCTGCGCGAATGTGTATACTCACCTCTTCTCATAATTACGTCTCTGTTCCTTATGTACGGTTATAACTTTCCTCTGAGAATTCAATGTGATACTCGAAGACGACAATCGCATCATGGTGATGTACTGAGACTAGACCCACGGTAAGTGGTGCAAAAGTAGTTTTCCTTGATAATTGATATATCTTCTATTTTACTACCTACGATCTTCATTTCTCTATATTATAAAAAACGACGCGAAAAATCGCTATTTTCTTTTATACTGTCGAGACCTATTCGAGATGTAATTCAGCACTACACTCCAATTTCTGTGTCTGTTTAGGTGTTTTTTTAGGTTAATTACTTAAATCAACCTCAACATAATGTAAAAATTTTATATTATACGAAAATAATAACCAAATTTCATATAAATTTCAATACAGTTATTTCGTCAGTTAAGTTCAATTTTGTGAACTAAAAAAGTAATACAATGTAACAAGAAACAAAATAAAAATAATAGTATGTTGAAAACATTTTAATAAACTTGAAGTATTCCTCATATAAAGGTTGCTTTTAGATCGCCCCTTACAAACAAGCGGTCCCTGCTTCCCATCCGCAGTTCAGTTGACAGGAAAGGTAATTTCCCGTGACATTTTTATATCCTTTTTTTTATCCGGTACCGTCCTTGAGAGAAGAAAGAGAATAGCTACACGGAGGAGACTTGGCGTAGGGATACAGACGCTTTGAAGTGGGTTTGAGGTTGGTTTAGCGTAAAGGTTTTTGGATGGGCAAAGTCCTTAATCCGTCGGCGCCTTGGCAATACGCGATGCGGTAGGAGTATCAACGGAAGCCGTCGTCAATGCTCCGCGAGTTTTCTTTCTCTGTCAGCACTCAAGGAGCTTAATTGAGGATTTCACTGGAGAACGCGGAGAGATGGGAATGATACGAGGAAGAGAAAATTTTATAAAATATCTCAGCGATCACATTAGCGAAGAGCTCAAAGCTATTGACGCTTTTATTTTTTTTTGTAAGAGAAGCTTTCTGAATTTATAGGTAAAAGTCGTTGAGGTACTATGTATATAAACTATGGGTGCTATACTATTTATAAATTACAAAATTTTAAAGCTTGATAGAAATTCCAAAAAAAATTTTAATCTGAATTTTTATGGAAGACATAAAACAAATTTGGATGCTGCGTCATAAATTCAAAACTGGACTTTTTAAGAACCATACTCTTGCTATAGCTTACAAAAGAATGAAAAAAATATCACAATGGAGATTTCTCGATTAGGGGAATAGAATNGATCTATTTCTCACTTCCGTTAAAAACAATTTCAAGAGAAAACAATTCTTTCACGAATTAAAAAATCACAACTGTAAATGAAAGTTATGAAGTAAAACCATCAATCAGAAACATGTTCAAATGTTTCCTGTGCCCATCAATGAGGTAGTCCAGAATAAAATGAGAGGTTTTATAAAACCAAAGAAAAAGGGAAATCAAATGTCTACGTGGTACAGTTAAATATTATGATAGAAAATAAATTTCTTATGTGTTACTACGTATCGGAATAATTTTTACATAATCGAATGAAAATAAAAATAAATTAAAATTGTTCAAAGGAATACCATATTCCACTACTAACCTAACATTTTAGCTCTAAAGAAGCTGTTTTTTCTCAAACATATTTCCTTTTTATCAGTTAGAAAACATTCTTCCATAGCCTTCCCTCATCAATCTTTCTCCCATAGACTCGCCAATGCTATTTCTATGTAAGACTTACAAATAGATTTTCTTCATTCAAAATTTTGTCAGAAATTCCAGTAGATACATCATTTTTTGATAGGATATTTCCGGAGGTAGATTTTAAAACAATTATTTAGATTTGTATAATTTAATTTTTAGGAGTTACAGTGGCGGAGAGTAAAAGCCCTATGCAAAAGGTTTCGAACTTCAAAATTAAGTACACACGTTTCCGAGGGTGGGCCGAAAATGCTTTTCAAATCTATTAATTTTTTCCTTTCATTACCGTTAACCTATTTTAATTTTTTTCAGCTCTTCCTGAGACTTCACGAATCAGAGCATGCATACATGGTCTACGAACGACTTTTATATAAACACTGTTTCCTATAACCTATCTATCCGTGGGTATAGCATTTGTAATAATCCTTCAGATATCGATCAATGCCTTACCAAATTAAATGATACCCATTGATGTATTGAAAAAAAAAATTTTTTTTCTCCCATGCTTTAACTATACATCTAAATCCATTAACACACAATCTTCCCAGTCCCTACATAATGTTTATCATTTTTTCCTGGTACTGACAAAATTACACCTTTCTCAAAAACTAGTATCAAATCTTAGCCTCCAACCCTTCCACAAAATCCCTCTTCAATAAACTCTCTCTACTTGTGTATAAACAACCACATACTCTCCAAAAATTATTAAGTAACCACCAATAATTCAGCCACACCTCTAATTTTCTCACCCGGAACAAAACATTGTAAAAAACCTGGGTGCTAAACCTGCAATATCATTGACCCTTCTACGTCCTTTACTTGTCCTGTCACACAATTCACACAAAATTTGACAATCTAGTGAATGCATCTTCAGAAATTCAATTGTTTTTTTCTGACTGATACCTCGATGGTATTTGAAAAGAATAGTTCTACAAAAGTCAGAAACTTCACGCGTGCAAAGCTGCTGGTGCTCAACTAAGTGGCATTAAAATGTCCAAATATGTTACAGTAAATATTACATCGAACATTTTAATCATCAATAATAATAATAATAATAATAATAATAAATTTATTGTCAAAAAACAGTACAAACTGCTTATGACCACGTGGAGGAANTGTTACAGTAAATGTTACATCGAACATTTTAATCATCTAATATTTAATTTTCAGGTCATACAGTAAAAGAAAAGATTAACTCACGATATCACGAAGGATAAGAGCAGTTAGTAAGAAATAAATACATCCTCTTAAATTCCAAGATATATCTTCGATGTGAATTTAAGAAAAACTTCATTTAATTTTCTTTCGACTTTGCAAGACGCAAAGAAACCGTTTTTGCTCATGGTCTCTTTGCGTCTTGCCTTCGCCGCTTCGCACGTGTGTTTTTGCTCTTCATCACTTGTCTCTTTGTCATAGAAACATTTGAAAACAGAGCTGCACCGCGTATAAAAATTAATTAGGGTCACGCTGAGAACCACAGCATAGAGCAATAAAAGTTAAGTCCCGTTTGCTTTATAAGCTGAGCTGTTCGCAAAACAATAGGAGCACTACATGTAACCACAGGATATTTTTTGGAGATTTTTCAAGAGATCATGCATCTCTCGAAAAATATACCCCGAAATGTTCCACCAACACACACAGTGACAGATGAACGCTAAGTCACGTTGAAAATTTGTAAAGTGCAAGATGTTTTTTGTGCTGACTATATTTTAAAAGCGTGCGAACGGAGTAAATATTTCTTCAGTTGTATAAAACATTAAGAAAAAGTATTCTTCTCATGTTCATACGTTCTATTACTGTACAAAGTAAAATTTACATAATCTTTCCATTAATTGAAATTCAATTTCTTTCTTGTAACATAATTCACTCATTATATTTCTCTGTAGGCAATAAATATTATTTTTTCACACGGTAAAAAATAATTTTATAAGTGTAGCACACACATAACGTGATTTTTTTGGAATGACGTAAATGAGATTTCTATGTATCAGTTAATTTTTAGTCATAGTATCAACGTGTCTTTGATTCTAAAAATCATACTGAGAATAAACAATTCTCTCTAGAGTCAGAATCCTGCATAGATGTTTTCGTTTAGTGTTAAAGTCCACAAATAAATCTTAAATCGAATGAATTATATGGCAACATGATTTCAAAGATGTGGTTTTTAATTTTTTTCCCCTTCGTGTCACTTTGTAGCATTTATGCAACCAAATTCAAAATGAAATCGTATGTAGAACTCGCTTTAAAATACTTCATTCTCATTTTCTAGATGCAATGTTAATTTTTCGAATTATAATTCATGTGGAGAAATTGATATTAGGATCAACGAACAGTTTCAAAATCAATTACATTTATTTTTCTTTGATTCTTTTTTAGCACCTCAACATATGCAAAGTGACCATACCATTTGTTTAAATCGGTTAAAAATACTTAACACTGGAAAATATAAATTAAAGAATGCCTATAATATCAGCAAAATATTGTGCTAAAATAGGAAAAAGAAATCATGGTACATTTCTATCAAACTTACGCTTTAATCGATTTCTTGTGTTATCGTCTTAATCAATTTAATTATAATTACAGTAGTTTTGAAATGTTTGTTTTGTATTTTAACAGTGAATTTGATTTAAGTAAAATATTATTATCTATACTTATGAATCTTTTTCTGAAAATAATGCTCAGCCGTATATTACAACTTTCTCTCTTACTACATTACTTTCCAAATTTGTTTTGTTAATCCTTTTAAGCAAGCGTTCAAATCCAGTCGTCTCATTAAATTTCTGAAAGACAGCAGCACTTAAACACAACGTTGCTGTTGAAAATTAACTCGAGTCCGGTTTCTGCCTACTGCAAATGGATCCTTAGCTCAAGCCTCGTCATGTCACCGGAAGTTCTCTTGGGAGGAGGAGCGAAGGGCACAGGTTCCGAAGTAGAATGAAGAGCGCTGATAACGCTTGCCTTCCTGAAGAGCGTGAGCCCGGAAGCTCCTTTCAGCAGCTTGAAAATGTCATACATTTTACGTACCTTTTCGGAACAAAAAAAACTTCAAGACTAGGAGATGAAAAACAAAACAATATAAAAAAGAAATATAAAATCATTATTATGCGTATATCCCTGAAAATTTGCGTAATCGGACGGATCAAACCGCACAAGTGAAGTAAAGTACTTAAGAACATTATAAGACGTGTTATAATTTTTTATTGTTTCATTTTTCACCTTTTCTTTTCTGAGATTAAAGGGTTCAAAATAACATCAATAAAATAAGTTTCTTCACTCATTATTTGAAAAGGATTTTACTTGACTACCTGAGTTCTAACAAATGTCGGTTCTCACACGTCTCATAATGTTGGTATAAACAATACTCGTGTAGAATTGTGCACGAGTTGTATGGTGCTCCATTGTGCATTATCATATATTATTCTAAGTATTCTGATGTCTTGTTTCATTGATCAATATGAAACTTGCCTACAACTAGCAGATATGGATTATATATGTATCTGCCAGTATATTGGGGTCAGCAAAAATGTTTTCGTAAATAGAGGTGCACGATCATCTGATTAAACAGAATGTTAGTTACATTTAATCTTCCAGCTGGTGTAGGATAATGGAAGATAGCATAACTACATTTAATATGTTGCCACGAGGAAACCCCGGATTCAATTCTCTGTGGGAACAGACAATAGCTTTCCAATTCACTATCTCAGTCCATGCGGCTGAAATGAAGGAAAAGTCAGTCCCTATGACGTACCACTTCAAATGTAATACTTGGATACGGCAATGTGAACGCTGAGCAAGACAATAACGGGACATGGCAAATTCGGAACTTCCTTGAAAAGAATAGGTAAGGTAACCGATGATCTATGAACTTGCAGACAAGACCAGGAGACGTCGGACCCTATCTTATAGGAACGTGACATATAGAAACGATACAAAAGAAAGGACAATTTATGAAAACTATTAAACAGCAGGACTGATGACATTAAACGAAAGATACACATTTCTAAACAAAAGTGATATTTCAAGCTTTTTCACATTATGTGGAGTAATTAAGAGCTATAAATACATGAAACAACACACGCCACCTACTCAAAATCAGCAACGCTGGAAGCAGCGGCAAATAGGCACGTCCACAGAGAAGGAGGCGTAGCAAAGATTCAAGAGGAGAAACAGAGACCCCGGAATGACTATGTTACAAACGGGGATGTCATTAATGGTTGTTGAAATTTTGGGAAGTTATATTGTGCATTGTTAAAGTTGAGAATAAATTAAATTGAAATTGAAAAAAAAGTGTTTTAGTGAAAAATGTTTCATGTACCTAAAGGGGAAACCCACGTAGAATTGGGCGTCACTAGTACTCTTCATCATGGTCTTTATTTGGCCGAAACGAGAATACAAATGAGAAATATAAGAAAAAAACTCTCTCGTCGACAAAATTAAAGGCAAAAAGAAGTATCATACTTCACCAAAATTATAACATTCTTTTATATTTATACTAGTTCAGTACTCAGCGTTGCCCGAATTTTGTTTTACTTGTTAGATCAATATTTTACTCAATAAAAAAAAAAATCTTTGTTAAATACACAAAACACAGAATGCATTTAATTTGATGATTATTATTTTTTCCTTCTTAAATTAATCTTTTAATTGAAATTATTTAGCGCATCTATTTTTACTAACACTTTTTCATAAATCAGTAGACATGTTAAATACCCTTAACTAAGGGCGAAGTTGTGAGCTAGACTAATTAGTGACGTTTAATTGATTTGTCTCTCCCACGGACAACTTAACGTTGCTTGTTCGAGGGTGGTTTCATCGAAGGATTTATTTATTCTCGCTGTTGTAGATAAAACTCAAAATGGTGTACACAATCAAATTTCGTATGTACACAAAACTTTATGTACATATGCTGTCATATCAAAATAAAACCTGAGATTCCAGGGAATAAGAAGCGAAATTTCAAATAGCAGATATTATTATTTATATAGATGGTACGTGGGTCTTTTTTCAGGGTGTCGGTTGTGATGAAGCTTACCTCCTCGTAACTATTGCGAGTAATCTTGTCCTCGGAACTTTTTCTATGATTTTTACAATGAATTTGCATTTCGGTACAAACGGTTTGTAGTCTAATAATTTCGTTTGTACACATGCTACCGTGTAGTTTAGGTTGTTCCCCGATTTATAATGGGTATACCAAGAGGGAACCTTGCGTTTCAGTATGTGGATGACTGATTCATTGGGGTTAGTAGAAGCACTGACAATCTTACTTGAAGTTTTTTGCCGCACCAACATGGTGGAATTGCGTTATTATAATTTACAGACAAGCATTAAATGTGTATTCTGTCTTGAACATATTATTAGTTAAGAATATTTCTCTTGCACTTACTGTTACTGCATATAAGCTTAAATAAAAACGAATGTTTTTAGCGGAGACATTAAACGTTATATGATAAAGTGTATTGAGCGTGTGTCATTAAGTAATATATTCATGTATTTCAACATCCTTCAGTCTTCAACTCTAATACTTTTCTATTGTTCCATCAAAATTAGTGATATATTTTAAAGTAATCATTTTAGGTATTTATCTCAAGGCAATATTTATGAATAGATACAACTTAAATTCATTATATGGGTAGAGAAAAATCAGAATTCACGCTAATAATGTATGTAAAGCGCCACTGATAATTGGATTCAAAAGTAATGCAACGTCCATGAAGTCACATAATGAGTTTCCATTAAACCATCCTGACGTATAGTGGACTCCCAATATTGCTATAGCAGGTATGTGTCAAAGCAATCCAGTACCATTGATATTACCTTCACATCGTGTTTCCTCAAGGAACGTCTAATCTTCCTTTACGACAAGAACTACATAGTCCTTTAATACCTAGGATCCGATGTCTGACGAGTAGCTAGACGGCCTCTTCAGGGATAGTTTGACTTTTTGCCGTGAGACAGGACATATAAGTTACATTAAGAATTAGGATAAGATTGAGTTATCTGACTACTTGATTCAACCAAAATTTATAAAACCGTTTTCCTAAACTTATTTTAACATTTTCAATATATCGTCGACACTTAATTTAATTTTACTGTCTCATAAGAAAACATCATAAGAAAAAAAAAATGCTGCCATTTTAGTCACCCTATGTGCATCTTAGATGATGATTTGTGCTCAGAAGTTACACTGAAGAATGAGAATTTATTCGATATTCATTGGAAGTTTGTTCGACTTGTCGTCTCCCTACATATAAAAGTCTTTACCTCTACCTACCTCTTAAGCTGTGCACCGTCTCCGCTCAATGAATTGGTTTTTCCACGAAAAGTGCATCAGTTTCCGTTCGCGAGAAACTATCTGACTGGCTCGACTCATTTTTTCCAGACATTTCCATCCATTTGATAAAGATACGGTGTTAATACGCAAACGATACAAACTTTAAAACATCCAAATATATTCATCTTTACATCCAAAGAAATATTCATGTGGCACCTTGATCCGTTCTCACACTTTGGTCTGGTATCTAACGAGGAACTTTGTTCTTGTAATCTTCCTGCAGAAGTTCCCTGATTAGACACAGTAGGGGCAGAAACGTTTTGAATATTATAAAATTGTCAATAAATCGTGTCTGGTCGTTTATTTTATTCAAAATATTCATCTAATTCTAACACAGTGAAAATTCTCTCAACGTACACTTCTGAATGGCAGAAAGTTTTCTATAACTTGCACTTTTTCACTCCCCGTCGTTCAATTGAAGTTGATTTTAACATCTAAAAAGAGGAAATTTTTCAAGGGCATTAACCCATTAGTGCTCGTGATAGAGGAGTTTCACTGCATTACAAAAATTGTGAGTGTTTCGAAATGATCATGTAGGTGGCAGATTGAAGGCACCTGAGACGATCAGCCAGCTCTTGCGTGCAGGTGCGCCACACGCTTGCGCAGTTCGGCAGAAATTGACGTTCCCGCCTTGAAGATATAGTAAAATATTCTTCAGTAGCCGGCTGATGGCCGTGGTGGTAATAGCAAAATTATACAAGGTGTTTCTCCCTCGCAAAAGGGTAGTTTAAACTTACGCCACCAGGGCGCGCTAGTGACCGGCTGAAGGTTATTAGTTCTCGAAGGAAATATTTCAGAATTCCTGCGTCAGAGAGCGCGGCGGTAGCTCGACCTTGACAGTCGAATAATATTGTATTCATTTGTTCCTTTTTTTTATTGTATATTTTTAGGGCTGCCTTTTTACGAGCAACGAGACGAAGAATAAAAAATACGTATTGTTTCGTACATAATTTGTTTTATGCTCATTTTTTCATATTGAAACATTTATTTAACATTCACATTATAAATAGTGTGAATTATTTCTTGATTGAACTTATTATTGGCGAGGCAATTGAAATTCTTCACGACAATGAAATCTTGTTTTTTATAAGCTCCAATGAGATTAATTCTGCTTCAACAATAGGTGTATTTCTTATTGAAGTGATCTTCTTTGCATTCACACTTGTGAAAACGCTGTTCTTAGATTCCTGCTTGCAGCTCAAATCTTCAGGCTGAGTGTCCTCCGGCAGAATTTTTGTGCTTTGTGTTAAACAAATTGGTGGCGAAACCTCGGAACGAACCAGGGACCTCTCGATATTGGAGGATTCTGTTCTTCAGATGAGTATATGGTGGAATTTATTGAATTGTTCTGTGAAACTAACAAGTGAAAATTCTTCATTGTGTATTCTTCTCGTACCATCTCAGGTTGGAATGTTGATAATAGAGAATTGATTAATCTTATACTCTTGCATGTTAGCACCTTAGAACATTTCTCTGCAAGGTGTTAATGTTTCATTATTCCTTGTTTTTTCGTATAAAACTTGAATACACCCTTGATTGTCATTCAAATGGATACCTTGTCAAGTTGAGTTGTTTTAGCAATCTTACTAGTGAATGTTATTACTACATGTGATTACTCCTTACTCTTCAGGGTTTTTAATATAAAAACCAAACCTTANCTTAAAAAGAATTTTCTCTTAACAAGCTACAATCAAGTTAGAATACATTGAAATCTAACTGGTTGAGAAGTGTTGAAAAGTGTTGTTTAGTTCCTTGTCTTGAAGGTATTTAAACCATTTATTGTCATCCGGTTGTAAGTCATCATGCCAAAATCAAATTTTGAATTGGAGTTATTGTATATACAAAAATCACTTCACAAGCTGTCATCATTTCTTGACGAAGGTGAAGTGTCATTAACTCAAGCTGAGAACAGGTTAGCTCATTTAGAAACGGTCTGGG
>NNCF01127983.1:52090-109813 GCA_002313205.1 Laupala kohalensis
TCTCAGGCTGAAACAGTAATACAATGTTCTGTTGATATTGAAAGGGCGGTTATCTTACCAACAGCTATTGTGTATGTCAGAAATGCTAGCGGTTACAACCTTCCTGTAAGAGCGCTCATTGACTCTGGTTCCATGTCAAATTTCATTTCTGAAAGATTAGTTCAAAAATTACAATTGATTAGAATTAAGCAAGAAACAAAATTGTCTTCAGTTAACTCACTGAAAACTGGGTCAAACGCTGTTACCATGGTAACTATCTTTTCCTTCAACCATAAATATACCAACAAAATCAAGTGCGTCATTCTCCCAAAGGTATCTACAAATCTACCTATTAAAGACATCAATATTAGTTCGATTTCCTTCCCTAACAAGGTCATATTAGCAGACCCTCAGTTTTTTAAATCCGCTCCAATTGACATGCTGTTGAATTGCGAGGTATTTTCTCAAATACTACTCAACAAAAAATATAATTTAAAATATTTTCCCTCAATCATCAGTACAAAACTGGGGTTTATAATTGCTGGGTCAATACCTTCAGAGGGGACGAATAATATTCTTGTAATTTTACAATGCAAGAAGAAAATAATTCAATTATGGCCCTTGTGGAACAGTTAAAATCATTTTGGGAATTAGAAGGCTTCAATGAGAACGAGGAGAAGTCATCGGTTAACCCAGCAGAGTTACATTTTAAAAACAACACTGTCAGACACTCTTATGGGCGTTTTCAGTTGGCATTACCATTTAATCAGGAAACAAGGTTGCTAGGAAAGTCGTATAATTTGGCCAAAAAGAGATTATTAATGTTAGAAAATTTTTGTGCTTTGTGTTAAACAGTGAGTACCATAAGTATTACTTGTTGCTATCCATTATTAAAATTTAAAATTAATTAAAAATCATAAGCAATTAAAAATGAAATTAATTTTCACGTCAATCACATTTATTGTTAACTCTCGACCCCATAGCAATCAGCTACAGCAATCTTCCTCCGAACAAGGAAAAGTAGCGCATGCCTAAGAAAATTAATTTCTTTCATAATGAATAATATACTTAAAAATCATGTCAGATTGTATTCTATATACCACTCGTATAACAGAAAGAAAACCCACGGTAGTGCGCTATCCATGTACGATACTGCGCAACGGGGTTCTCTCTGCTTCTCCCCAATCGGAAACTGTGGTTTACTGACATTCCTTGACGTGTGGTCGGTGCAAAACAGTACAGCTGTGCTCCTCATAAGACACTAGGTCGACCTCAAATTCGTGCGAAGAGTTTTCCATTACGAAACATGTGGACTCATGAAGAATTCTGGACAGGGCATCGAGAGGTAAAGTGATCAAGTGACCGATACCGCTCACAATTACAAACCCACTCTGGCAATTACCCAATCCCTTTCTAGTTTCATTTCATATATATAAATACATATAAAGAGTTGAAGTTTGTGTAACAGTTATTACATTCAAAGGATAAGGTAATACACCTGGATCACACTGGATGACTGGAATGGATACATTAAGGCTTGGGTGGAAATGGTGTACAGCTGTGGAATGCGAACGGTTGGTGTAGTGCATAACACTCCTGTGATCAAAGCATGAGTTTCGGGTTCGATTCCCGACTCGTCGTGTATCTTCTCCATGCGTAGGTATAGGGAATAAATATAGGCACATTTTCAATTCCTAATTACACTAGATAATGTTTTTAAACACTTATACTGATTCGTTTTTAACTTTCGCACCATACATGTTCATATGACTAGCAGGAATATTTTGTTCCAACACGCAAGGGGCAAAACGCGTCGTTTTGCTCTGTTTCAGATTATCTTTCTCTCTGGAAAACAAATTCCTTTCCTCTAAACACAACATTAATAAATATGTATTTTTATGCCCAGACTCCTCTATACGTCCCCATTCGTGCCTCTTACGACGTTTTATTCATGATATGGCATTAAATTGATATATCTAGATATGTAAATAGATATTATCGCAGAAATTTTGCTCAACATTTTCAACCTTCATCCATAAATTATGTAAATGTTACCCTTATAATTTGACATGAAATCAGCTTAGTGTTTCAATTACCTACTAGTAAATTTCTGCTTTTCAATCGCAAAATAATGTGTGTGTGTATTGCAGCTACAAACAAGTATATTACAATTACTGTATATCTGTGCGAACTGTTTCTTCTCCTTTTATTGAAAAAAAATGAAAATTGTACATTACATTTCGTTAATTTGCTCGTATTACTGTTTATATTTTAAAGAAAATTAATATTGTAAGTATTTTCCGTGTTATATGAAAATACCTTTCCGACGAACCTAGCACATCTATTCTGAAAGGAAACGTCTCCAAAATCAAGAAATTACTCACTGCGTGGATTCACTTTGATAACAAGCATTATATTATTTTTCATATAAGTTACCTAAATAAATTGAAACGAGAAAAACTTTCGCTTTATCTTCTGGTATTTCGCGTTACTTCAGTATTCTCAAAACGAAATGTATTTTACATAATTTTATTTTTAATAAGTATTCGTAAAGTGAAAAAGAGAGAAACATCACTGTTGAGTCTGGTTCATTTCTTGACATCAATTTTACCAAAAAAAAGTAGCTTATTTGTTATCTCTGCCAAGCGTGCCAGGTAGCTCATAAAAAATTTAGACAGGAAAAATAATTCCCAATTGGGTTTCACTTAAACACGGAGAACGAATAAACGGAGGATAAGATCTTGGAAGATCATGGGCGATCTTGCCAGTACAGATCATGATACAAATAAAGAATTCTTGGCCTCTGGCATGAATTTGGGTGGCTCGATTTATTAAACATCTTGGGGGTAAGTTACTATCTCAAAATACTGAAACATTTTAATTAAAGAGATGTCCGTAACGAATGTTAGCCATCAATTGAGGTTTGTCCTTGAAGTTTGTTATCGACAATCTCATTAGCTAAGAAATAGCATCATACAAAGATGAATGATTTGATGTAATATTACAGTAAGATTCTCATATTCCGTTACAAGACTCTTATGATGTATACATAAAAGCTATATAATGTTAGAAACTGGAAGTCCATTTTGCTATACTATTTATGGATCAATACATAAATGTGGAATCAGAAACAAATACACAATAACAAAAAATTTTACTAAGCACATATTCCTTCAAATTAAAACAATGCTCCTAGCCATAAAACATGTTTTTGATGTCGCTTCCATTGAATAAATTGTTAATTGCTTTAGTTACAGGTGTCAGAAAAATTACCAATACGTTTGAAAACACCCATTGTAATATTCTATCACTTCTTGAAAGTACCAGAGCCCAGAATGGTGTTTCCAAATATTGTGCAAATATCTCACAGTTCCAAATCGGAAGAACCGAGTCCATTCAAAATTCTTTAAAACCAATTAATCGTCCCTTACCTGGAAAACGCCGACTTGCGAAATTTGTGGTGAGATTCATAGTTTAATCTTACTTGAAGGCGATTCTCAGATTCAGAGTCGTTACTCCACTCACTCTTGAATGAGACTCGAGTTGGCGTTCGCGGTCAGTTGAGTGTCACTTGAGTGAGATAAGTGAGGTTATGGTTCTCGGTACGGCTTGGGTGTCTTACGTCGTGGTTAAGTATTACACTGTGTCCGTCTCCTGTGATTTTTTATTGATGCATGTTATAATTGATTTTGATACATCAGTCTGTGTTTAGGTCATATTATTTTGTGTCGTTATGGTTTATTGTTGTTATTCTTATTATTATTTGTTGATATTAAATTTTATAACTCGTTTTCATGATGGACATTGATCAGAAGTTGTATGAATTTGCAGATGAAGGAAATGAATTTTATTATGAACAGGATTGACACTTATAAAACTAAATGACTAAAAGACACATAGTTTAAGGAGGAATCAAAATATGCAGGTATTTAAAACAATAAGAAAATGAAAATTAATTGAAATTGATTGAAAATAGTTTAAAAATAGGAACAAAACGACTAAAGAATAAACGATAAATGAATTAATAGAAGTGAAATGAAAATAAAACATACTCTTTAATTCTCACCACACCCCTAACAATTCTTCCACAACGCACGGCAAAAATTAATTTTAACCAAACTACGAGCAACTTGCCGTCACGAAAACGTGTAAAGAATGGGTAATGTTGTATTCAATTTCTGGGACAAAATTTCGCAAGACAAAACACTGAGCACGCTAATATATCGAGATATCTCACATATTTCTCGCAACATCGACTGAGTCTGAATCGTGATTCTGAGGTGAAGGAGCAATCAAACTCACTTAAGTGAGATTTGAAATGTGTGTGTATGTCTCAAGTAACGACTATGAATCGCACCTTTACAGTGCGCCGAGGTACAGCGTTTATTTTCACTTAAGATAAACTGTATTTCATTTTCATTGGGAGATTCTAACGTGTTGAAGGTGACAACTGTACAATGAAGAACTCTAAACACACGATTTCATTAAGTCGTTTTCTAAGTATGACTCTTTAGGTAAAATGTGTACAATTAAAATAAAAGAACAGGATGATTTTTATAAATTTTGCTCTTGACAAAAATTATATATTCCCAATTTTTCAATAAAGTTATATTATTTTCAATGATTCTGTCAAAACAATAGAAAAATGAAGTAAAATTTGGGTAACGTCTTGCCAAAATCACATGGTTCACATAAGATATACGTTATGAAATAGACACATATTCGTTATAAAATATGCAAATAAATAACATAAATACTAAACAATTTTTATCTACTTTGTGATGAAGGCCACGTACTTCAATAGCTACCAGCAAATGCTAAGTTTGCGTGTCTGTGTGTAATAATTTAGTATTTTAATCTGTGTGCAATAATAGTTCCCTTTATTTTTAGAGTGGTGAATAATTCAAACATTTCCAAAAACATTTGTTTCTGGACTTTTTTCAAAATTTTATTGCCATCGTACGTTTTACAAAATTTTCTGTGAATAGTAACCGTGATCAACAGAACGTTTTTAATATTTACCTTTTCCAAAGTGCACGAGAAGAATCTTTAAAATATGCTCCTCTTAACACGATTAAATTATTTACTGAATTCGCAGAAATAGCTCCAATACATGGGGACAATTAAATGTATTATTAAGCAGTTACCCGGGTATCATTTATGTTGTGAGTTATTGCTCCAGTAAACAAGCTCTTGGTTGACCTGAAACGTTGGGGAGGGCTAGAAAAGAACCATTGAAGTTAGTGAATAATTAATTCGTCATTTGGCCACTGTAGGTGCCTGTCATTTCCACTGCAATCGTGAAAGTTAACCCGAAAAGTTCACTTCAAGAATAATGAAACCGTATGATAATGAACTAAAAATTACATTTTAATAATGTCCGTACTTAATGTTATATTAACGTCATGAAAATTTTAATCCAAACAAAAGAAGGTGTGTTTCCCTATTCCACCTAATACCACGACGCATAATACGGGAATCATTTTTAACAGACCCAAGTCGTATCCCACTTGATATACGTTCTCGCTAGAGGAAAATGAACCGCTTCCATAAACATACTCATTTTGCAACCAGTCTTTGCATTCACAAAGGCCACAACACAGGAAAATGTACATAGAGGTAGTCATACTGGCGCCTCTAGAACGAACTTTTTATTCACGCAGGTAGATTATTTATTTAGATTTTGTTGAAAATAACGACGCGTGACCTGTGGTGCTTCAGGCGCGTGACAGATGAAGGGAAGTGATGCACACGCAGCGTGTGAAATACATCATGAGGTCTTTTTTTGCACAAGCGGACGCAGCAAGTTCAACAATCGTCACAACACTGGTTTTCATATATTTCATGACGTGATTTTACATAATAATGGTTCTACATCCAAATATATTTATTATTCACAAGAGAAAATTATTGAATTCTCGCTCTAAATTACTCAGGCATATATTTTGTGTTTCTGAATCCGATTCATATCTACGTGGGCTAAAAGTCTTTCGAATGAAAGTTGAAAAGTGTGTGTTCGCATCAATTTTCTACGGTTTAAATGTGACAAACTCTCTTTAAACGTTGAAACTTCTAATGTGTCTTGGATGAGTAACGAAACAATTCACTTACGATTAAGGTCAAAGGTGGGCGTCGGGTCGGACGGGTTTCCAACTGAACCGAAAACGAACCAAACAGAGCTTTTTTTAAAAAAATTCTTAAGTGGAAATAACGCTTCTTATTCATTTGGGCTACACTACACACATATGTTTTATTCACCCATCCTACTTTACTATACCTTAACTGTACAATACTGTATATAACTATCTTACAGTAAAGTTGGGATGTTTAAGTGACAATAGCATCATTATCAATTAGGCTAAATAATTTAACAGTGAAAATATACGATAGATAACGGTTATCATTGCAACAGTTCTTGAATTTGTTCATACTTGTGTTATTTTCGAGATCTTTGCTAGGAAAGTTTAATATTTTCATGGTTTAATTATTTTTGTGAGATAAAGATAACATACAATAATAACCATTAACATATTTATTACTCGCTGTATTACTTTAAGATGATACTAATACATTATTATTATTACACACATCGAGGTCTGCTATGCGTTAAAAACACTTTTAACATTAGTTCGTGAAGCATTTACATAAAAATATTTTGAGTGAAATGTGTGCATGGACGTCGATTTCTTTCAGATAAAAAGTCAATGAACCACAGGTATGAAAAAAATTAGAAGGAAATCTTCAAGAAATCATGACATGTATTGGATTCATGGAATAATTAGTTTATTATTACTGATTCATTTTCGTTGAAAAAAAACTCGATCTATTGATCCACCATCCTTACAGCCTAATACTCTCCGTTGAACTTTGGTCTTACAAATTAGCTTTTATTTTAAAGTAGTGCTTTGAAACCACATACGATATCGTGCACATTCAAAGAACGCGTTGTGACGTAGCTGCGCCTTCAGCTGTCCTTTCAGTGTGCTCGCTGCCACCCTCTCCGTCGCGCCCCGAGACGACTTCTAATTGGTTGCGCCATTGCTGTCACCAGAAACTCATGTCACTTGCATGACAGCTCCGTAATTATAGATACAGGGGATCCCACAGTGTAACATGTGTTTTCAAGTCTCGTGAGAGACTAATCTTAACAAGCGTGACCATTTCTTTCCTCCGTTGAGCATGTAACTATCAAAAACACTCCATTTTATACTGTCTTCATGCCTTACATGAATAGCTACTTTGAGAGTAGTTTGCGACATAAACACACCTTAAGGTATCCTGTACTTTATGTTTTATGAATACTTTGATACTCATTATGTCTTGAAAATTTGTAGTTTCATCTATTTTCTTAGTAAGATTAGATAAGAGAAAAACTTCATTTCTAGGAGTAATGCTGAGATGCATTGAACGAAGCTGTCTTTCGGTTTAGTGGTATTGTAAAACTCTTCTGGCTGCATTACCAATATGTTTGTTTTAGAACAAAAACCTTTCCAACACCCAGTGTACAACTGATCATTCTGTACAATCAATATCGTACATTTACACCTTACTCTGTGACGTAAATACAGAGCATTCAATATACTGAATATATAATATTCGTTTCACCGTGAAATCGTGACTAAAATGTAATTTTTTACTTCAAAAATTTTGTTGATTAAAGATTTGTAGGTTTAAAACAAGGAAGTTGTAAAATAATGGCACTCAAATCTCCAGAGATGATCTCTGCCAGTGCATATCATGATCTTTCGATATGTCATAGTTCCTCCGAGTTTTTAAAATTGAAATATTGTTTATATAAATGTGTTTGAAATAAGAGAAAATTCGTCATTGTTATATAATTATTTTATTATTACATATTTTGACTCAACACAGAGGAGCGTACATTAACTGGAACACACATTTCTTACTACTCGAGCTCTCAAAAAGAAAAGATGCTATCATAACAACCACTTACCCTAAATCACTTCATAATAAACGAGTTCTAAATTCAAAAGAACAAAATTAATGGTGTCAAAGTTTGCCAAAATACCTTAAAATTCTCAAAACTACTTCCCACTGTGTTCGGACCACTGAGGAACATAATACTACATGCGTACCAAATGTCCTAGGAATTTAACAATTTACCATGTATTGGTGCATTAAATAACCATTATTATTACATTTATAGACGCCAAATTCATCAAAATGTTAAATCAAAAGTTAACTGAGTACTTTAATGTATCGAAACTTCTAGTGTTTGAGAATTCAAAGGAATAATATAACTGAATTACCCTATGTAAATGTCAAATATTTTCTAGAATATTTTATTGACATTACACACTTTAAAACAGATATCTCCTAGAATTGTCAATCTCGACTTTTTCCTTGAATTATCAACATAAACTCTCTGTATGTGTGTGCGTGAAAGGATAAGATGGAAATGAGACACGATCTTGACAGTGCACCGTGTCGAGTTGCATTTATGATAATGTGTATTAATATTTCCCACTCTTGCTATAGTAAAAGTACATTTTGTTCCAAACAATTTAAGTAATAGAAATTTATTAAACTGCAAACTACGTACGTGGAATAGACAGGGGACGGCAGAAACATGGACGGTTGAAACTGAGCGTGTAATTAAAATTCTGTTCGGATTGTGGTGGTGTTTCCAAGCACGGGGACACAGTAAATACTCCGAAACCTGCACGACTGAGGGTTCCATGTGTTACGAAGGCGAGGGAGATTATTGCTACAGTTAACGATATAAAATAAGTGTAATTTGTATTAATTTATTTTAATATATTTGTTCGTATTCTGTTATTTATGTAAATTTTTTTGTCTTCATCTTTTAGATGTACCGAAGATGACAAAATCCTGCCTGAAGGAAATTTACGACAAACATGTTTTATTTCGAGATGTTGAAACTTTAAGTATTGTATTTCGTATTAAGACGAACGTTCATCGTACTAGCATAGTTTTGTTTAGTGTAAATTCTATGTTTAGCAGTCATAACATAAAATGTTGACATTAACAAGATAATTAACTCTGTAGAAACTTTTCAACTCACTACATACTTGTGAATATATCCATCAGCTTTTCAGAGTCCGAGAAAGTATTTATTGTGTCGGGGTTTTCTAAGAACATAGAAATATTATAGTGTCTACTTCTAAACTGAAGGTAAATAACGCGTGTTCATCCTATGTTGATTTACCCCTCCAAAATAAAAATAGAAAATAAATAGATTAAAAACTTAAATAATAGTCATGTTCAAAATTATGAAAAGCACTGACAAGTTTATTGCCGATGTCAAAACATATTATGATAGAAATCAGAACAATAAAATTCCTGTATTGTATATTAAGTTATGAAGCGTTATCATGAAATTAATTACACTAAGTTAATGAATCGATTAATTTTATAAAGAAACTTCAGTATATAAATTAACACAAATATAGTTAAAGCACTGTGTTCATAAAGAAACATAAACATGGAATAAATACATAAAACATAATTGAATTGATTGGTATACACTGACTGTCGAGACTAACTTGACTTTCGAGAGCTATCAGTTTCAATCGGACGAAATTGGAAAAATCAACGTATCCCAATAAAATTGAACCATACAAATGCATAATATTGTCGGAAAGGGGATAAATACTTTTCTAAAGCTTGAATGAGTACTTAGCGGAGAACTCAGCTAAATGTCGAGTCATCATATTTGTTGAGTGGTATACTCTTCCAACAATTCCTCTCTGCTTACTGGAAAGTCGTTTTTTCCATGTTCATGCTTCTTCCCTTATAGGATCATCTCATTGCAGGTCTATCGTATATGGATAATGATTTCCGAGTATAACATTTGAGAACACAAGCTAAGTGGAACACGATTATATCAAACATTTTACAATTCATATCTTTTAATTAGTGAAACGAAAAGATATACGTAAAATCTAATCGAAAATCTTATATTAAGGAAGAAAATGTGCAAAATGGGAAATGTGGGTTACAATGTCTGAACTATGAACAATACTATTATGAAAATTTAATTAATAGTCTCTCCTGGGTCCTAAAACTGATAATTTACGATGTGCAAATACACTAAGTTTTGTCCCGTCCTTACAATATCACACACATATTTTTTTAAACATTTAAATTATATAAAATTTTAAACATTTTAATTATTTAAAATAAATTTATTTTTTAAATTCTCTTTGACGTTTATAAAACTTAACACGCGAACATTTTAGGATAATAATACAAAATATACGTCAATTTTGATCAAATTTTTATCTTTTAATCAAGTCAAAAGGAACATTCCAAAACCCAAAGATGAAAAGATATCCATTGAGCAGATTCCTAAAATTACCCCGATTGTGTTTGGATGAAAATTCCAGTCGTTCCCCACGATATAACACAATGCACACGGACGCACTATGCTGAACTCCGATCGCCCTCGCTCCGCAAACCCTCCAAGGGTGGAACCCAACACCACGCGAAGGATATGTAGAGCGTGGACTAATTTAACGCGAGACCTCATCGGTGGGGTCGAAGTGCAGCATTCGCTGTTTGCGTTTGGTTGCGAAGAGTGGGAAGAAGGGAGGGACGGAGAGCGGCGATCTGATTATGGAGAGGGAAGGAGGGATATGGGCTCTGCACACAAATAAAGCCGCGAACCGAACCCGCTGATCGCGCGTCGTTAAATCGAATAAGTAAACAAGCAAAATTATTGTTTTAAAGAACGATGCATTTGTTAAATGACGATATCATTGTTATCGCAGTTTACGCAAGGAAATAGAGAGGGTCGAAAAGAACAATACCAGTATATTGAATGAATTTCAGATATTACATTTTGTGTCAATATTTTCGGCCAGTAAAATGTTTATCGTATTGTGAGGTTCTAATATTGGCTGAAAGGTCGGTATTTTCACAGTACAATTGAAACCAATGTAACAGTGATTTGAAATCAATTTTCGAATTAACCATGATTTTCACTGTTTTTGAAGTGTAACATGAGAACCAAGACACTCTATAAGTTTGTACTATGCTATTTTTGTGACCGTAGGCTGTGAGAAGAAGACGGGCCCAATTGAAGAGTTTCGCCGTATGTCGCAGAGGAGGAGCTGTAGCGTGTGACCGGCGCCAGGCCTCTCCATTTGGATTATACTATTTCTGTGAATGTGGACTTTCTCGTCATCTGGACCGAGACGGGGTTCCATTGAGGAATGTCGGAAGAACACAGAGGGCAAGGCTGTTGCTATGAGTGAGGTATTTCCGCCGCATGCAGAGAAAATGACAGACTTAAGGAGGGGCATGCTCGGGTGCCTGGCTTCGGTCAACGGCTGCGCGCCACTCTCGGTGAGGTCATTGCTTTCCCAGGACGGCTGTTGCAAGAACAAGGCGGAGGGTTGCACGTTGTGGCAGCGACAAGGTGGTTGCCTACTGGTCACTTGACACACTCTTCCGTATATATTGGAGGAACTGAGGATCTTCGGGTACTGATACTTGTGGTTTGAGTCCGAGACCTGGCTAGTATTGGTCGTCAGACAACTGTAAGAGATCGCTGTGATACTCTAGATGCACTTGCTACTAGTTGCGAGTGATGTAACTTTTAACAGTTCTTTATTCAAGAAAGATAACTCCGCAATTAATTGGCTTAATTTTTTTATTCAGAAACAAAGTCACTTACTTGCGGAGTACCCCAAGGTTCAATTCTCGGTTATATTCTCTTTTTATTGTATGTGAACGACATGTCATCATCCACATCAGATTGCAAAATGGTTCTTTTTGCTGATGACACTAATTTACTATGTAAACACGCCAATGCTCAAAAAGTTTTTTCTATCCTTTCGACTTGGTTCCATGCAAATCGTCTCATTGTAAACACTGATAAAACAGTGTCTATGTCATTTCACAACAGTATCACAAAATTTTTTCTCCAGGTTTCTCTTTCTTTAAACGGAACACAATTAAAAACTGTTACGAATACAAAATTCTTAGGTCTTCATATTCAAGATAACCTCAAATGGAATTGTCACATTGACAATCTTAATTCCCAATTAAGTAATTTGTGTTACGCATTCCGAATCTTAGTTAACGCAGTTAGTCCACGTATTTCCCGTTGCGTTTATTTTGCAAACGTTTACTCCCATTTACGTTACGGCATTACCTTCTGGGGTAATTCCGGTCAGAGTATTCAAACTTTCAGAATTCAGAAGAGGATAGTTCGGATAATTTGTAAATCTCACCCCCGAAACTCTTGTAAACCTTTATTCAAGGAATTAAATATCTTAACACTTCCCTGCATTTATATTTATGAAACGGTCGTGTTTGTTAAGACCGAATTACTGAAGTGCCACCCTTGCTTTATACGAAACAGTCTCGTTCACGAACACTATACACGCAATAGTAGTAATATTCATCGCCCTAGAGTGTCAACCACTCTTTGCCAAAAAGGACCTTATCATTCGGGAAACGTTCTATATAATTCCCTGCCCAAGAATATAAAAGACATTATGAAATTGAATCTCTTCAAATCCACGGTTAAAAACTTTCTCCTGCACTAGTGCTTCTACAATGTAAAATAATTTATTGATTTCAATAAAAGTTAAATCTGTCTTGTACTTTATCACGCCATCGCTGTAGTACTTTTTAAATAACTTATAACAATTAAAAAAAACTATTTCGTGCATGATTGTGTTGTCTTATGGCTCATATTAATTTAGTTTTTTGTGTACTGACGTTTGGCACGGTTGTGTACATAAATTCTGTAACCTCATTCTGGCCCGTGTTTTCTCCGTTTTTCCTTCGGGTAGAGGCGGATTTCATATACAGGTTCTCTAGGCTTTGTCTAGTGGCGTGTTTATTGTAACAATAAATCGTGAATTCAATGTTATTTCAATTTTTATGATTTTTAAACACTATACTCAGAATAATCGATTGTTTGATAATAATTTGTACATGTAAATCTTTTGCGTTAATTTACAAACATATTGACATTTTATTAGAACTATAACTAGTAGCTAACTTTTCATCTTAAGAATTGATGGGATGGTCCCTTGCTTGCTTCAGGAGAGTAAATTAGTTTATTGTCCTCCACGTGGTCATACGCAGTTTGTACTGTTTTTTTGACAATAAATTTATTATTATTATTATTATTAATATGATTATTATACTTTTGGGTTTTCAGATAATCTAAGTGTGTTTTCCGAAGTAATTGTCAGCAACTGAATTTATATGTATGTAATTAATGCTTCCTGATGACATTAACTGTGCAATAACAACTTTACACTTGTATTTAAAATTTTGAGAATTTGTCGAAGTTTGTAATACTGAGAATTCAATTTAATTTGTATTAAATTATTAATTTTTGTTCTTACGTGTTTGTTTAATTGTCCGGGAAACTGGACTGGTGGCAGCGGTAAAACTACCATAGGAAATTGTGGTGTTTATGTGGGGATCCGCAGTCGTCTCATCTCTACTGTTCCTCCCTACTGTTGAATCCCGCTTCTACCAAAACTCACACCGCATCTGGACTTATGTGGTGTGGTTACAATTGGTTTAACAGCGGTGGGATTCGAAGGCCTGTGTCGGAAGAAGAAGAAGTAGAAGAAGAAGAAAGAGGAAAATGAAAGATACCCTAGCCCTAATAGCGTCGGGAACGAAAAGAGCAAGAGGTGACCAAGGAAGGTCAGGAAAGAGAAAGGAAGAAGTCTAGCACAAGTAAGTGGAAGTAATGCCGGACTCTGCTCGGGGCTCCGTGTTCGCCAAACACGTACTTACTAGATGTAAATCCCCTGGGGGCATATGACATTTAGATGAACTCAACACAATATATATTGTTAAAGCTTTTCATGTTCATCTATACGTAATTTGATATACTTAACAGTAAACATGAATGCTGGAAATGATGCGTAGTGTTCACCCTAATTATTCACAATTTAACACTATCGCTAAATTCCAAAATTACAGATTTTGATATTGTTCAAGACGAATAAACTACATGAAAAAATGATCAACCATCATTATTATTATGTTTTTTTGATACCTGTTAAAACACCTCTATTCGTTGAGTATACAGTACAAAAATCACACATCACGCTGAGCAACTATAATAATAAGTAACGATACGTATAACGTACTACAAAGTGATATAAGTAAATATCTTTCCAATTTTAAATTTATACATACTATTCATATAATAGAATTCTATCCTTTTCCTCGAAAATCATTTTCTATCCTAGTACATGCCTTGTTGCACGGAGATTGCTCATCTTTGCGAAATGTTACGTAATACAACGATAACATAAAACAGAAAGTGTATAGTTTCATACGCACTACTCCTCTCACAACCCCTTTTATCTGCAGAAAATCTTATTTTCATTGCTACACCATAATTGAGACCCTGCACTCCAACACCTTTAACACCCTTGAAATGTGGTTTCGAAATGGAACATGCCGACTCAGCGGATCATTCTTAGTTTGCAAACCGATTACACATTTCATATACTCTCTCCTTCCGCGAAAGCATCTGCTAACACGAAAGCATAAAATCATGTTCGTAGATATCCTTCCACGGAAATTCGGAGTTGGAAAATGACAGTTTGTATTTCATTCCCAGAATGGTTTTTCCATCAGTTCTGAACAAAAATATTCATGGTTCAAACTAATTTCTAATGGTATCAAAACTTTACATACAATTTTTCGTCATTTCTCTTTCGTTTTCCTGTATTCCTCTTGAGTATATTTACGTACTAGATATAATAACGCTAACTTTATAGTGGATGTAATGTGATTCCTTGCTTAGTTATCGCACGTGAATAAGAATTTGAGATAAGACAAATTAAAAACAATATTTGTCGTAGGGCGTTGTGCGAGATTTCGTGGAAGTAAAATTATTTGTTAAAAGTTAGGTTGAATTTATCCATCATATACTGTTTTCTGCCTTCATAAAAATCCTAATAAAACAATTGTGTGGTATGTGTGTTTTTATGCGGGTTCTTATGAATTAAATTACTTGGTACATTCTTTTCCTAATAATACAAACTGATTCCAGCTAATGGACCTTTCAAAGTAACGAAAAACCAAAGGATATTTTCTTCTATATTTGTACTATATATCCTTAATATTACAATTTATGCAACAAATAGCAAATTCCATATAGACTATAATACACTTAGGCAATAATTGACCTGAAACTTCGTACAATTGTGACCACATGTCATTTGAGATACAAAAGATTTAAATCACAATTTAACTATATCACCTTCTTCCGTTTAGAGAAACACTTCAATTTCTGGACAAACGAACACACAATGAAAAAGAGCTAGAATCATCGAACCCATACTAGAGGAGTAATTACTTTTCTTTTATGACGATTTTTGATAGAATGATTTTTGCTTTCTGTGATACACTGTGCCACTTGAAACATAGCAATCTGAACTTAACAAAGAAAATTCCAATGAAAATATATTTGTTTAGTTTAATTGTTACAACTATAGAAAGTTAAAACAGGGTTCAAATTCTTCCAATCAGATAAGCAGGAAATTAAATCATTTCAGGTGAGACCCTCATTTGATATGCTGTCGTGTCCGATCATTTATCTTGTTAACTTCACTTTCCGTCATTCAATTAAAATGCTTTAACGTTTACAGTCTATTGGACACGAAACATTGATTCCTCTGACAATTAAATTTGGTCAGTCAATGCACGGTTTATTTGCACGTTACAAATTAGATATAGGGTTTACAATGCCAATTTTATGTCGGGAATCAACGAATTGTATTTTCAGTGCGTCATCAAGAAATAACCCATTCTGAAATAAGTTCATTATTCAAATTTAAATTAAGTTCTATACTTGAGGTGATACGTTAGATACAGTTATCCTCCAATTGTTTGGGATAATAAAAACGTAGAATTCGTAGAGTGGTAAGAACACAATAATTTGTCTAGGAGTTGACTCCTGAAACTCTTTATTCTAGTAAAATGGTTCCCTGACAAATCTTTCGTTTAATTTTACGCCATTTATGTCACTGAAAACAAAAAATATCTGTGGGACGACGTATGGTGAGTACCTAAATGCTTTGGGGGTGAGTTAAGCTAGGGGGTGAAAGGAAGTAAAGGATCGGGACTAATGCAGTCGGATTTTGGGTGAACAGATATTTCTATAGTGAGTAAGAGGAACACTTGGTGATGGATGGATGATTAGTAATATATGTAATACTTGAGGGAAATAAATAGAGATTGTAAGAAATATGTGTACTTTGAATGTGGAGTTGTCCCTGAATTCCTTCCTCATCAGCAGACAGGAACTAGATCCTAAACTAGAACTAAAGGTTTTCAAGCGACGCAAGGTATCGCTACAATATTTTTGATACGTAAGCAATATGGTGGTTCTTACAAAATCAAGTTTTGAAATTTGGACAGGTCACCCTCACATTAAATTTTATATCTTGAAATAAAACTTTCAAGGAAATCATATTTTTTTAAATGTATTTTCGCAGTCGCTAACAAGCTTTAAAATCTTGAATTTTTGGGAATTTAAGGTTTCGTTGCAATCCCTAAAATATATTTTTAAATTTGAAATGTTGATGAAAATCATATTTTAAGACAAAACAAAATGAGAAAGCGTCTCGTCCAAATTTTTAAGGTTGATTTATAGAGAACAACTCTAATACGCATGTATGCAATTTTATTTCAAAACTGTAGACTATCATGACGAATGAACTAACAGGGAAAATTATTTCAGGACGATTGTTATTGTTACTGGCAAAACAGACAATTCTTATAACTCTCCGATGCATGCAAATATATCATATAAAAACGAACGTGTTACACAAAGAATAACGGCAATATGTTTGTGGCGTAGAAAGCAGTTGATTGGCAAAGATCCAGCGCAGATCAAGAGGTTGGGCAATACAATAGAGGAAGGATGAGGTGCAAATTTGCTTCGCTCAGGAACAATTCAGAGGGAGGAGCGATAGTTGATGGATAGAGGGCAGGTTTCAGACGGCTTGTACTCCATGGCCCTGGTCAAACACGGATAACACACAGACGCTGAGTCATTCTCACAATGCTCGGAACTGTTGATCCATTGTTCATATGGTAGAATTTGGTTCAACATGGTAGAATTAAGAAGACGTGGAAGTTCTCATGATAAGTATTTGAATATATCCGTTTCAGCCAACTGAGGGCCACGATAATCAACACTTGTGAGATCCAGTTAGACGTAGGTTCAATCCCTGGACTCACCGTGAAACATTTTTGGGGAACCGCGTAGATTGCAAATTAAATTGCCAAATAGAAATATAGCAACTGCAGTGGTAAGACTCAGCAGTGGTCTACCGAAAGCGTGGTCTAGTGGTAGCGTATTCGCTTTCTCGATCCCACTGTGCGGAAGAGCGTGGGTTCAAACCCTTCTTCGCCGAACTAGACAAATATCAGTTCGCTACTGTAAGTTCCCCGGCAACCCAACATCTCTCCTTCTTGTTTCCCTTACCCACGTCCAACAGTTAGGTGGAAGAGCAGGCCATATGACCTGAACCTCGCCAAAAGGCAATAAATAGATGAATAAATAAAGAAATAAATGAATAAAGGTCACTCGCAAACTGGACGAAACAATTTCGGTTTCCAGCCTTCTCCAGTCACTTAGAAAATCATGTTCATTAAATTCAAAACTTTTTAAGTTTATACTGCCAAACACATATTAAAAATAAAATAAAAATTTTGAATATAATTCTTGCGTTTGGCAAAAAATAAGGGAAATAACTCGATCTTTCCACTCAATCTACAAAGTGAAAAATCTACATTCTCTTGTTTCAACACATTATCATCACACATTTAAATTTTCTCGGATGATTTGAGAGTATGAACATCTATATCGCCAAGGAGTCAACTTCTTCCCTATTCCTTCACCAAAAGCCATCAGACCTCGCCATCAGACAAGAAATAAAATAAATAAAATAATTAGTACACCAGTCATAGTTGTCAAATGTCAAAGTCGTTTATTAGTAAAAATACAGAGAAATTATTGAATATTTTTGTGCTAATTTAAACTCGAATATTTTGTATTACTATCTTTATCTTTTCTTAATTAGAAAATATCTACAATGCCATTCCTCACATCGCCGTCATCGTAAATAACAAAATACAAATAACTATTTGTAATATTAGTAGTTATTTATATTTTGTCTATTTATAATATAAACTATTCCCCCCCCCCTGTTGTTTCGCCCATGTGGATGCAGCCGCGTCACGTAGTTGTCACGCCACATACAGTCCTACCATTGAACTACTTTGAATATTGTATCGTTGTTTGATTGTAGTGCACCATTCTTTTAATAATAATAATAATAATAATAATAATATAATAATAATATTTGGCGTCCTCTGAATACAAATACTGTACACAAACGTCCTGAGTTCTGTAACAGATTTAGGTAACATCTTTTGCTAGTAATTTGAATCAGTCACTGGCTTGCAATGAGCTTGCTCACTTGAAGTCTCGCATAAGAGTTGAAAAGTGTTGTTTCTTTACTTTTTTGTTTGGTTGTTATATATTTTGATTTCTAAATTGTGTCATGATAATTTTCTTAATTTGATTCAAAATTAATTCGCACGGAAAAGACACCAGAAGTTACGCATATCGAAATTACTCGTGCCGCGTGCGATACGACTTTTAGTGCTCCATTCGTTGAAACCAGTTCGAATTACTGTTTTTTTTACGAAAATATAAACTTTGTGAAATATTGTTCATTAAAATGAACATATTACAATAGGTTAGGAACACTGTGAAGCTTCAGAAACAACATTTGTATTTCAAATTATTTTTAACGCATTGACTGTAATCAACATAGATGCCTCCACCACTAAGAACTAACTTTAGAATGTTTCACGCAGAAACGTTTGCCAATATTTATACATATTCTAATTGTATTGCAAAGGATTAACAAGCAACAATAAAGTTTAACAAAATTAGATTGTAATCTACAGCTATATTATTGAATCGTCTAAATTCTCAATGTCAGAATGATTTGTTAACCACTCCAAAAGTCAGCCTTTCAGACTTTTTATAACGTCCAGTGAAAGTTCAATGGTTGTTGAGCATGCTTACTGTGTACTTTTGTTCATCTCCAGATAAAAAAAATCATCCTACTGCACCTCAGTGTGTGCGGCCCATTGAAGGAATTTGTTCTTTCCCCAAAAGCAAGCGAACGTTCTATTTACTTTGTACAATACCGAAATATGCTGTTTCAAGTAGCTTCGAATAGATAGCTTCCATTACTCCCTTCGTACTCCACAAGTCTGTTATATTCTATATCTCCCTTCGTATACTCCAAGTCTGTCAAAGAAATAGTAAGATATGCATGAAATGCGAGTGTCGAAACCCGTAATACACCAATGTCATGCATATTGCCTATACTGACATCATATCACGGCGCTAATGCGGTCTCCACTCAATACACGAACTTTTACTCATGTCATTCCAACTAAAATTTATTAAGTTGGACTCGGTCAGGAAAGTGAAATCAAATGATAATTCATTAGGAGAATCATTCTACACTTCAGAATAGAATTCTACACGAAAACATTCCAAATCACACTCGTATGCGACATTGCAAATGAAAATGAAATTACATTTATGCGTGGAAAAGGTAAAATGAAATTAGAACACTCATTTTTGTTAGATAAGAGTGAAGGACGTTTGATGTATCTAGAACATCAAAACATAAATACCACACTGCACCATTCACACACACGATATGTGTAATGTGCATCCTCAGTATTGTTTGGGTACGAAATTTGTAATAAAATGAAAACAAAATATCTTTCCATGAATATTACGAATAATTCTTTCCGACATTACATTCTGGATAATTTCCTACGTTGATGCCAACTTTTTAAAACATATTTTGTGTATTTTAGAAAAGGTTGTTCCAATTTTCAATACTCTTATAACTTTAAATAATTACCGCCCAACAAATATCGCAAAAATTATTAAATATTTTTGATTAAAAATTATCAATTAATATTTTTGTGTAAGTTCTAAATATACGGAAAAATCTGTCTCACATTCACAGCATCAGTAACATTGAAAAATGTTTGTTTATCAATCCATACATCGCATGTAGAGGTTCATGTAAACCACAACTGATCAGATTTCCAATTACGCAAAAATTGAACCCCGAGAATGTACACCCGCCGAAATGAGAGGTTAAAAAATATGAGCTTGTGAAAGTTGATTCTCGGGAACTGTGAATTTATTTTACAGTTTTTATGAAAGTAAATTTATGTAGATGCACACTATCTCGTAATATTAAAATATGTTTCGATATATTTATTATTTTAAAAATAAATAACGTGGAAAGGCATGGATACGGCTCTATAACAAGAGGAAGAGTTGTTTTTTGTTCTGCTGTCTACATTTGATTATCTCATTGATTTATTATATTTTAGTTACATTATAATTTTGTTTCTGTTAAAAAAAATTCTGCTTCTATTTTTAAATATTAACACATTAATTTGTTTGGTGGTGGCAGAAATTCTATGTAATTTACTCATTTCCTTGTATTCCTAGAAAAATTCTTATTGACGTTTTATTCTCTAGAAAATAAAAATTTGCTTTGAATAACTTCAGTATCAAAAGTATTTACAATAGAAGTAATATTAATAACTTTATTTGAATTTAATAATTACAATTGCAAAGATTCGTAAAACGATCTAAAAGTAATATTTCAAAAAATAAAGAGAACTCTTCTCAACTAAAGAGCCAATTTGTATGAATAATAGTGGCATTAAAAAAGATAATTTCTTAAACTTCCAAAATTATTTCAATAATTTGTCTTGATAATTCGGATATACGATATTCAGATATACATATTTTTTCGTGATCTCATCAGAAACTTTTCTACGTAATATCCATTCTCTACATAATGTATGAGCAGAACAGAGCAAAAAATAAAATTGAAGAATCAACATTTGAAATGGGAGCAGAAATATTATGCTTCATGACTTCAAACCTCTGCACATAGAAAATCAAAATAACGAAATAAATGATTCGTTAACACTGAAGGAGAATATACAAAAATATAAATTGTATTTTATGGACTGAAATCTTGTACATATTTTTTTCATGACGATTGAATGAATATTGAAATAAATGAGTTGAGAGACTTAGATCCTGTCCCAAAACTTCCTTTAAATTATCCAATACATAATTGTGTCTTCTTGTTTAACAAAATGTTTTAATCAAGTCAGATAAGTCGATGAAGATGGATTTGTCGCCGAGGGAAACTACTTCCCTGCTTCAGCCATCATTTCGATAGTGTAAGCATTACTTAAGATTTCTCTCTGAAGTCGTGATCTACGACCGTACGAAATGTGTAAGATGGTATTAGACGAAAAGTGTGGAAGGGTATTTTAAGCGAATTTCCACTGAGGAATAGCGTTGCTACACTAGATGGTCTCTCTTTCTCTCTCACTCACTCCCTCTCCTTCCGGAAGGGGTTTAGCGTGGATCACAGCTCCACGTGATGTATGATGCATGTGTAAGCGCCAACACCAGCAGTCACGTGTGTTGCTTGCGTCTCGGGGATTTCCAGAGTCAGCGTTGACATCGCAAGCAAAGACATGGGACCTCGGCGTTTTACGTCGTACTTTAATACTTTGTTTCTGCCCTGTATATCAAATGACATGAAAGAATTTGTGGAAAGTATTTTACAGATATTCTAAATACGTCTACACTGGCTTAATACATTCGATTTGATTCTGTTGAATGGTGAAACAAAAAACATAATTTGTGGAAATGAGTCGCGTAATTTTATTTTAAAATACAACGATTTATCTTAAAGCAATACAGCAGAACAGATATACTTCGTATTATTCGCGATAAAATATTAAAAAATCCTTGTGATATTTTAATTAAAAATAATACATTATAATACACATGAAGTGTGATAATGTATTATTTTTNAAAAATAATACATTATAATACACATGAAGTGTGATAATGTATTATTTTTAAATAAAATATATCACGTACGGTTATAGAAAAGTATTTTTTCTTATTTTAACACAAGTAATATGAAGTATATCTTTCCTATAGTATTGATTTACATATGTACAACAATATCACTTCTTGCAAAATTTGTGTGCAATAACTAGAGATGCAATCTATATAAATTCAATAAAATATATTATTTAGTTACTTTCATCTCCTGTGATCCTTCTTATTATCTCTTAATTCTCGGGCAATGATAATCAATTTTTTAAAAACTCTTTCGTGACCTCTTACCAGAAAAATCTTCTAGTTATCACAAACCACTCAGAATCATGGATTGTACAGCAGATGTAATCCAACTAGGAATAACTTCACAAAAGAATTCACGTCGCCGAAATTCCAATGATTCTATAAGCTCATTACCCGAATGCCCCATATTACATGCACTGGATTTGATTTGATCGGCTCTGCACGTATCAAATAGCTAATTGTGGTATACACCATTATATCTGAAGGTTTTTCTAGCGATTCCTAAATGTCAACTGCAAGTAGTCTTTCTAATTGCTCGTTCATGACTGTTGAAAACAATTCAAAGATTTTTATTGCAGTCATTTTACTGTGTTTCACGTCAAAACAAACGCAGAATTATGGACACAAACAGCGCTAATTTTTACTCTAACATACTAAAAAACACAATGAAGAATAAAATTCAGCACAAAATATAAAAATTTTAAGATGTAACAAGTTACAATAAAGATAAAAAATGGTAAGTACTAATTATTGGCGGTATTGAATCTATGTCTATGGCGTATGATGCTCATCAGGTTTTCACTTTTCTTTCACAACCATACTGTAAGTTGTTGAACCCACTTAAACCTACAAGATATTGCTCGCAGAAGTAAAGGGTTACAACGAAATTTACTAAACATGTACTTCAAAGCGACGCTTGTAATAATATGATTCATTCCACAAAACACTGCAATGTTCTCCGAGAGAAAATAAACATACACGAAATAAATAGTTTAATTTCGAAAATTCCTAGTGTATACTACAGTCAACTCACCATTCCCTACTCTTACAAGTTTTCTCGCACTGACTAAAAGTCGTGTTTCACCAGGAGATAGTTACTTATTTGGCGTGTCTCCATGATGTTACAGTAGACATCTATTGGTGTTATGACTAACAATTCTGTTCTGTATCGAACCATAAATAATAGAAGTATAATAATCGGTACGTACAGATAATGATGTCGATTTGTTGAGACGGAAATTTCAAAAGTCAGTGTGTAATAGAGGGCACATACGATGGGCCATCTGGAAAGAAAAGAACGTTTTCATATAACGCGCGGTACAATCCCCCCACGGTCACCCCCGAACCTTCCATTGATTTTCGTACACTTCTGCTTCATTCTGACACTAGACTTAATCCACTGCTGACGTTTGTTGTTTAGAAGTGAGACTTTAAAATGTGAGTAAGAATTAATTATTATTTCAAATGTCAAATGCTCAAAGTGATTCACTTTTTTAATACATACAAAGTTTATACAATTGAGAACAGAGCAGATGAGACATTGTTCTCCCATAAAACTCGAAACAAAGCGCCAGTCAATTAAGTGACTTCGTTCCTGTTCTCCATCGAAACTCAAAAGAGACAAACTGGAACTCAACCAAAGAAGGCGATGGCCACAGTGTTTTCATATCAGAACGGTGTAATACTTATGGGCCACATGCTAAAAGATACAACTGTCAATGCAGAAAGCTACGGTCAGGCGTTTCATCAGCTTCGTTACAGCTCCGTTACACAATAAAAACATAAGGTACGGCATACTGTCACCGTGCTTCCTCCCGACAACGCCTGTCCACATTCCGCCACAAAGACGCAAGACTTGCTTCAGTAGTTTAGTAAAGTGTTTTTGGAGAATACACTGTGCGTCCCAGACATGGAACCTGTTTATTACAGCCTTTTTCAAAGCCTTTGAAAGGGTTTTAGGAAGATAACGTTCGAAAGTGACTGTTGATAACCTGTTCAAAAACTTGGCGCGAAACTAGTACGAACCAGGGATACACAACCTTGTACAACTCAAATGTTTGAGACTAAATGGTTTTTACGTAAAAAAGTAGCTTAAAACACATGTAATTTAAAACAAAAATTAGTATTATTATTTCTACTAATAAAATATATAGAAAAGAACTTTCTTCATTTTCCGGATGCCCCACGTAATATATGAAGTTTGCTAGGTAAATATTTGATTCGAGAAACACAGGTCAATATCAAAAATAATATAGGATGGAAAACAAATCTTGAAAGAGCTTTATCATTTTAGAAGACATTGGGTGCATAAAAACAAGAGAAACAGTACAATATTCAAAGTTGTTACGTGTTGTCCATCAAAGCAAACTATACTGAACAAAGATGGTGCAAGTAATTCATATTACGTACTTTATCGGTAAGTAATATAAATTACTAAAATTATGCAAGTGTCGGGGTGACTGATTTCGTTACTTCACAGGTTTTAACTGCATGTTCCATAACGAAATCCCCTTCAAAATAAATAAGTCAGTAATCAGGAAAAGGACGAGTTTTATTCTATTAAATTGGAGCAGAAACTAAGTGCTCGAAGAAAGAAAAACATATAACATGGAAAAATATTTTGGTGCCAACAACAGTAGGACACTTGATAACTTTCGGTCAAGTGAAAATGGCGACCAGCCGGACTCGAACCCGGGTCTGTAAACAAATGGTGTACAGTTCGAGTCCCGGTTGGTCGCCATTTTCACTTGACCGAAAGTTATCACACATATTCTCCACGTGTATGGTACACACAACAGTCTGCAATTCCTGAGAATTGGTGTCTGTGCAGTTGTCTGCAGCACTCACGAATTTGAATTGTAGAAATCTTCAAGTTTCACTATACAATGTTCATATGCTGCAGTAATTACACTTAGTCGTTTGACTGATCTCAGCTCGGGTAGCGAGGGAAGACGTCTCGGTCATCCGTGAGCCAGCTCGTCGCAGTGATACACAGTGGTCTTCTCAGTAGTATATCTCTAGATCAGAATGAATTTTAGCTGTGATCAACAAAATAATTTCACCTTGGTAACCTTCTGATTCGTCGAGAGAATCCTTTGTCACTGTTCTAGAATCTTCCTAACAGCGTTCGTATTTCTTGACAATAAGTCTTGCCTTGACATTCTAGTAAACTCCAAACAACATCATTTCTTGTCTATAAACGCGTACGTATCTGTCGTTCTTTGGAGTACATAAACAGACGTTCGTTTGTTTTGCGTTCGGTATCCTTGAATGCAGAATGTCTTCTGTGTGATTACATGTAATATCTATTCAAGTATTGTGAGTGATAATATGTAGCATTAGGTGCGAGTGATAATATGTAGCATATCATATTACTGCTACACAAGTAATTTATAATATGCATGATACGTATGCTTTGCTTCTCATCCTTTCGTTGCATTCATTAAATTAGCATACGAGCTGAGTTCATTAGTGAACAAAAACCCATGTAGTAAGAAAACATACTTATTCATAACTATGAAAAGCACAGTGTTCTATTAAAATCTATTTAAAAAAATGTCCCCTTAGCGGTCAAATGAATTTAACAGACACGGATTAAGTTTATGTATTAAGATTTTTATTTCTAAAACAAATATATGAAAACTACTACTCCCTTATTGAAGCAATGTAGTTATATGAAATAAAATGATATATCAACGAAATATTTGTAATAATTCTGGTAGACGAAAACAACGTTATTTCATATTCATAAGCTTCAGATAATTTTTACCAACTTCAATTATATTAGGAAAATTTTGTAATATTTCAGAATCGATTTTATATCTTACTACCTGAAGTAAATTAAAAAATAGAAACATATCATGAATTACAGAAAGCCCATAACTACAGCATTTCACTGCAGGAGAGAAGTTCATATAATTGCAAAACCACATTGGGTTCCTTGCTTCTGAATAATCAATAATATTATTGAATACATCCATCTGTGGACGTCTGAAGCTTCTTTTCCGAACGTTATAATTCTTCAGTACTATTCTAATATTTTTCTGCGTCACTCTGTTTCTTTTTCTTTCACTCCATGTGATCAGGCGGGGTAATGGTAAACAAGAGATAAATGTAAGCCACTGAACTCATGTGTCTGTGGGAAATACAGAAACAAAATATGATCATTAGTAGAAATGGGTGATTGTGAATATATCAATTACTCGCTTTTGAACCCAGCAGTTGGTGGAATACAAACTTACGAAAATTGAGTTCTACACAAGATTGAAATCCAAAACTCTATTTATTGTACTGCAATGACCATATGATTGAGATGTATGTTATTTTTCTTGTATACTATATATCATCTTCTAGGAATTTTATTGACCCCGCAATTGTATGTTTACATTTGACCCTTGTTTTTTTCTAGGGCAGGACTAATTCTAAACCCAGTTATTTGTTATTAGTTTCACTCACGTTTTGGTGCAATTGATATTTGTTTCAGGAGTAATTTGCATTCCATCCCATTTCGTACATTTCAATTATATCTTATTCATTTTTCTTGTTTTATCGGTATGAAGTTGGAGTTTGGTTATAAGTGGTTTCACCTTCCTATATATTTAAAGATTGATCTCCGAAGAAACAACAGTGGATTGATCAGAAAAGGTGAGAGTTGACACAAATCAAAACAAATAAGAAAGAAGCAAAAGGAGATGGAAGTATAAATAAAGAATTAGTGCAACATTTGCCTGATTTCTACGTGGAGGTGTTAGAAGATACCTATAAGTATTTCGAAAATGTTTTAAAGGAAGTGATATTCTGAGAGCCAACCACAAGAGACGTTGCGGTGGGTACGTTGTTACACTTAGACGTAGAGGAAGAAATGTAAAATACACATTTCTTGAGTTGAGAGTGTCAATTTCCAGGGCATGAATTGGAAAGCGCTGAAAAGAATTGATAACGCAAAAAATACGTTCTAGATGATGACACATTTTCTAGGAAAATATTCAATATCTCCTTCTCCAGGAAGTTAAAAAGATGGACTTAACGCTTTCTGCCAGGGTAATCGTTCATACAGTGTACGGTATTTTACTCATCTTGTTCTTTTACGTTTTGTACATAACTACAATAAGTCTCAATACATGTGTGAAGATGATGATTTGTAGTTACCATTTGTAAGTACATTAATTAAATTTCCACGTCTTGCCATGGTAACCAATTTATTTGTTTCATAACATGTTTTCGACGGCATGACCGCATTTTCCTGTCAGATTTTTCCAACTTTCAGATTTACTGATAACGACGACCCTGGAGTCAAAAACATGTTATGAAACAAATAAATTGGATACCATGGCAAAAAGTGAAAATTTCATTAATGTCTTAATACATAGTTATGTGAAGGGTTAATCCATTAACAAATAAAATATGTAAAATTAAATTAAATGGGCCATTTTAGGGTTGTAGGACAATCTGATGATCAATAAAATTATCAGTCGGTGTTTTATGACATTTGTATAAAAACACAAGTTACTGGGTTATCATAAGCATCAAATAGGAATAAATTTAGACATGTTGTTAGAAGAATCAAAATATAATTTAATATTCCCACAAGTACAATGACATATGCCCATACTGTCACTCGTTCCATTCTTTAAGTTCGGAGAGATTACGTCGATTACAATTACTCCGTTGTCTCTGATGTAATTGTAAAACCGTGGAGTAATTTTCAACAGATGAATAAGAGTAGGAAATTTGTTACTTTAAATCTTTTTTACAAAACATTTATAAAGTAGGATAATGAGTTGTTATACTAGTGTGTTTCGAAGCATATTTTTTCGAATGTTTTTTTTAAATTGAGGCGTCAAAGAAAAACATTGAAAACTTGTTTACAATTACTCTACCTGACTATTATCTTTCTAGAAAATATTTTTCCTCTGAGTTTTACAAAAATGATGAAACCCTTATCACACTAAATTAGTTCCAGATTTTCATGCGTCCATATACAGTTCATACTCTTTTGACAATAATTAGTTAATGCCCTTAATTTGATACTATTTTGAGTAAGTGTGGGGTGATTGGTAGCATTAAAAATGAACTATTTTTATGGAAAAAATTATTCATTTATTTTATCGCTTATTTACGTCTAGGATATTTGGACACATTGTTTCAACTTAATAAACCCTACTTACACATTTACAATTGTTGTTTAAAAAAATTATTACAAGTTTCGACCCTCTATTTTTGTTCTCCAGGTACAATTGAAAATCAAGTTTATTAGAGTATAGTTGGATAGAGAAAGAACATCAGAATTTCAAATAAACATTTAAAAAAACTAACCTTTATGTTCATCCATAAAACGAAATTGTAAATTGTAAGAATAAGAGGATGAAAAAGTATGCTGTGTTTTCATGCGATACATACTTTTCAGGTAAGTTATATAAACTATTTCGAAAAGAAAACAAAATGTGAGAATACATAAAAAGTATTAGGCAGCGTTGTAACCATAGAAAATAAAAGATGGAAAATGTAGTCAAGTGAATACATTTCGGGAATTTTTGTGCATGTTACGCATGGCAGAAAAAAATATGTTTAAAAACAAGATTTAGAGAACATAGAATAAATGTTAAAAAGACGTCAGAAACTGCGTAATAGTTGATCACTGTCTCAATGGAAACCAAAAACTAAAATGAAAAAAAAATTGAGGTTTTGGATAAACAATTTTCCAGAACACATACAAATCACAGACGTTATTAATTAAATACATATTTAAACACTATTAATAACATTAAAATTTATGTAATTAAAATGATATAAAATTACACTCACTGTATAAATTTACACAGATACAGAAAAAATCAAATGAATTTTATTGTTATTAAAATTTTGTGTATATTTGCCTAATTCTGTTATTCATTTCTTCTCATAATGTAACCAAGTTCTAAAAAAGGTGTAATTTTCAATTTTGCCTAAAGAAGACGCTAATGGGGGTCAATACATAGTACTACAATCAAAATTAACATTGAAAAACAGGTTTAATAAATAATTTATTTTTTACTCGTTTTGATAAAGTATAAATTATGGTGTTTTGGGAATAATCAAATAATATTTTTATGATAATATCAGGACACGCGATACACGAGTTGACAGTCATAGTTCTATTTGTTCATTCATATTAGAATAAAATAACTTGGTTGTCTTCTTCATTTCACAAAGCTCGTTATTTCTTTATTTTCCTGTATGTGAAATGCGGTATTTATAATCAAGCCTCTACGTTTAGTTGACCTCCCAGTTACGGATTAATTTTGGGCTACGCATGAGTACATAATAATAACGTCAGCACAATTTGTCATTTCCCTTGAAATTCCAACCTTTCACTATAGCGGAAGAAATTGACAATTTCTGAATATATACTTGGCAGATTTGTCAAGATTGAAAGATCATATCTTCTACACGCTTTGACATTTATTCCCAATTTAGTAGTAAGTAGTCATTAATATGAAGAATTCGTCTGAAGAAACCATTTAGCTATAAACACGTCTTGGTCCACGTGAATCTTGGGACAAAGCATTTAGGCACACATTTAGCGTATAAGGCACACAACCAGCGTTATTAACCATTAGTTACCATAACTAATCACCGTGATTCACCAGTGTAAACCTTTACTAATCGATACAAAACCATATAAGATGTGTACATCTTAGTTTTTATGAATCTTGTTGAGGCATAACGTAATACATTTTGCATTTAAAGCACACAATCACCGTTATCATCCTACGCTTCGAGTGAGAAAATCGATAGTCACAAAGCGATACCCATAGGTCTGAAGCGGTGGCTTTCTGTTGCAGAGCTGTTGCATTAAAGCCTCGCAGCACGCTCTGAGACTTACGAAGCAGGAAATTGGCTTGGCTTTGATTATTCCATTTAGAGCGAATGGGGGAGAATGCGACGAGATTCAACGAGATCAAGCACTAGTAGTAGCGTCCTTCGTATCCATTTTCTATTTGGTTCATTCACATAGTTTTTGTAAGGTCTAAGACAGAATGAGTAAAATAGAGTGATTTAATTAAATAGTGATTTGGATTGGTGGTATGCTTTACTTAGCAGGGTGAAGCAACTCATGCAATTCGACCCGTGGGCGTGGTTTCCATGGGTAGGTTTTGGTTGGAGATATCTGTGCTGTCTCATAGAGCGAGTATAGAAGTCGATAGTTTGGTGACTGTCGATATACCGGCGTGACGGCGGAAGGCGTGGCAAGGACAGTGGCAAGACAATGAAAGGAACGGCTGGTGGAAGTGCAGGGTTCTCAGTCGGGAGGACCGAGATTGGGAGCTCGTGGTTAACGGAGTAAGGGTCCGTTCATGCTCAGTAGACCTATCGGTTGCTTATTCTTTGTAAACCTGATAAACAGATAATCATTAGTTCCGTAAATACCAACGTGGCTACTAATTTGTGTGAGTACCCATCACGCCTAATTATCGTACTGGAACCAAGTAACATGAGTTCAGTGAGGTCATTTATCCACGTGTTTCCTGGTTTTATGGCAATTCGCGTTATGTATATATGTGGAGAGACAAAAGAAGATGTGAGACTGACAGACCCCGTGCTGTGAGACTATGACGTGTCCGGAGCTGAGAGAGGAAAGTTTTTGAAGAGAATAACAGGGAGAAAGTACATAAACATAACAGACAGGACATTGCTACCTATGGACTAAGACATAAAGAACATATTTGTGGACTACATGTCAAAATTGGGCTCTATAATAGTGGTGATTAACATGGCGCCTTCCTCCTCGCTAGCCAGGACGGATAATGTGTGAATATTAACAAAGAAGAAGAAGAAAATAGAACAGAACCCTGTAATGATCATTCTGAGTGTTTTTATCCGAAATGTTTTCACACAGTGAGCTCATGTTTAAGAAGAAAAAATAATAGGTGTAGTAATGAGTGTTAATGATTTTAGTAGGAATAATTAAAAACGAAAATGATGTAGAGACATTGGCCAATGCCCTTCTCTCATGTACTAAGGAGAGAGAATCTTTTATTGTTGTTTCTAATGCTAATTAGGTATCTTTCAAATGTTACTCCGTCAATTTGGTACCAAATGGGGCAATGGTTATATCGACTACTTACCCGGTTACCCGATAGCAGAGCTGTAGTAGTAGCGTCTGTTTTCCCAACGGACAACAGATCGTGATTCAACGTATTCGATTTGATCAAAGACACTCACGCTGCTAACCGTATATCCTCTGTCACGAGTCATTGATTCTTGATATATTGATATACGAACCGAGCAATGATCGGAAACAAGTTGAAGTAAAATATATTCCAAACCCTGGAGCTCTCGTATGTATCTCTCAAATACATTATACTTTTTTTTTTGAAACACACGCGGGTGATGGAATTTCCTTACAAAGTTGTGGTGCTCAGCACATCTCTGTTGACATTTCTGGAACCGAAAAATTCACTTCTAGTTTATGTCGGTTTTATTTACTCCAGAGTAATTTAAATCGAACTGTGCGCGTCCTGAAAAAGTATTAACCTGGGAACAAGAAAAGGACACGTTACTTTCCTTGCTACAAGAACGCAAAAAAGCAGCAATTCACAAAATACAGCTGCAAAAAATGTGATTGTCATTCATGTCTTAAGCATTCACATTTATATAATAGCATTCATATTTATTCATTTATATATGTTGCACATAAAATATGATATACATCAAGCTTTCCTTAGCCTAAAATAAACTTCATTAAAGAGTATGTTTATGAAATACAAATAAATAAATCTTTTTAAAGAGCATCTGCTTTAACAACTGTTTTTATTTCCTTAGTCATACATTATAAGAGTGTTATGGGATTTTTACTGTTAAAGAAGCATAAAGAAAAGAGATGTACCTGACAGATATACGCGAGTACTCAAGAAACATTACCTAGTGTCATTATCTAGGGTTAAAATCTTTAAAATGAAAATTACAATTTGTGGGACAAAACCACTGCTCATACTTTCTCCTGTCCGTTTCTTAGTCTGCACTAATTAGTGCCAGTAAAATTAAAAAGTTGTATAAAAGTGGGGTTATTTTTGGTCTTCTTTGCGGTACTCTATTCGAATTTTTTATTAAAGAAGTCATTTAACTACCATTGGCATATAAGTTGTATCTAATTTGCAAGTTCCGTCGTATGATTTTCCAGGAGAAAGATAGATATTCTATCTCAAATCATAAATAAATTATTTATTTATTACGATGTTATTCCTGTGACCCAAAGTAACGAGATAATATATCTCTTTATTTAATTTGGCAATTACTCGTATGTCAAACAGAAATTTCTTTGTAAGTTAGAATTGTTACTTTCTGACGAGTAAAAATAAATCGGACATATGTTCAATTTTATATAAGGAAGTTTTTTGTAGAGAACGATCGTTTTTAAAAACCACTTTTCCGGAATCAGCGACCACAAAAACTGATATTCCCGTCAAAATCTTCCGAATGTTTTCACTATTACCTTTATATGATAAAGTAAAATGATAGTTCTGATACACTTTATATTTTCCATGAATGGATTTTTAATACAAATTTTCTTATTTGGTAAAAATCCGTTTTTAAAAATAATGTAATTTCAGTTTTTAATAATAACCTAGTTGCGTCACAAAATGCATTCGAAATACAAAAAGAATAAAGAAAAAAAGAAAAGAGGGACTGTTCTTAAAATCTTCTTTTCAAATCAAGATACATCGTGAATTATTATTTTACTAATTTCTTATATGTAATTGATTTCCGTCAACTATTCTTGTTCTAACGCTCTTTGTGTGAATTCGGAAATATACTTCCTTTCACTTTCAAACAGTTCATGTAACCTAATGCATACCTAAGTAGCTATAAAGACGTAAATTTGATTCTTCAATAACTGAAATAAATCACTTCAAACAACTGAATCTACAATGGATTCACTCTGTACAAAGAGTAAAATTTTCAAGTGGTCCTCAGAAACAGAAGAATTTGCAGCAAGTTTCATAAAATACGATTGAGTTTCAGAAGTAAAATGCTGAGTTGGTAATTCTCACTTGAATAAGAAATAAAAACAAAAAAGACTAAAGTTTCTGGATTTAAAATGGAATTGGTGAGTTATTCAGTTCTTTTATTCGTGAGAGAGACAAACTTTTCCTAGTCCCTGATATTCGAGGAGTCGATAAACTTAGAATGTTTTCAATGTTTTATAGTCTCCTCTTCTTCAGAGTTAATCCGAGTAGAGATAAATTTTAAGATTCACGTTTTTATCTATTGATTTATGACACATATTTTTTCTTATGACATAATTTAAATATTGCTTGTTTCGTCGTTTCACAGTATTGGAGAAAATGTGAATACTAGTTAATAGAATTTTACGACATAACTAAAAAATGGTCACTTTTTCGTAATGATTTTCCAAAAAATGAATGTAATATTTTTTTATCTACAACCGTCAGATTTTACCCATTATTAATATATTATTTTTAATGAATATTAAAAATATTCATTAAAGAGGTAGGGACCTGGTATTCAACCCGAGAGGTCCGGTTTTTCAAGCTTGCACACCAGCACTTCATCCCACTCATCTCCCGACCGCGTCTACCGGTCCCGTTTCCCATTTTCATTGAATATAATATATTTATTTGTTTACCATTATTTTTTTGAAGAAGCTAATCATTTTATTAATTAAAATTAATAATAAATAATTATTTACGTTACGTTGCATATGATCGAATTTAAAGGTACAGTGATAATACGATTCTTTATCATTGTCAGAAAACTCTTATAATTGAGTCCTGCGGTTAGCGGTTCTTGAACACAGTACTCACGATACGTCAAAACCATTTCACCTATATTGCCTCTTAGAGTCAATAATGTTCAGAATTCACAATTCTTATGTCCCTTTAAATGTGGTAGGTATTGTCATATTTGACTAAATAAGACACGAAAGGAAATAGTAGGAAAAAAAATTAAAACATTTAGTCTAATATATAGCACGTATGACAAACCAAGATACACCTAGATACCAATAGTGTCTCATAACCACATTTATTTTCTTATTTCATGTACCGTTCCTACTTATTTGACACACGTATAATTTATTGGATCCGCGAATTTCTCCGGGATAGAAGACAGAGTCGACAAAAACTTTCGGAATCAGTAGCAGTGGTCTCTGGTGTACTTCAAGGAAGCGTCCAATTCCAAATTCGTCTACGCTGATGACTTTTAATACCGCGGCATTGACGGTCACTGTCATAAAATTCAAGGAAAAGAACATTGGAAAATTCTATTTCGTACACAGATCGTATTTCGTAGTTTTCTGAAATGAGTTACCTGCAATAAACAGTGCTGGAGACAGTCTCCAAGTCTGGGAAGTTAAAAAAATAAAATAAGAAATGGCCAACAATGGAGTAAACTAATATCTTCATAATAATTGAATTTTGAAATAGTTTATTTTATGTAATTGTTCATATTTATACTTTGTTTCCTGTAGGTTTTTCTTTTTTGTTTGTTTTTTATTGTATTTTTAGTTTAAATACGTGCATGTATGCTGCAATCAGGATATTTTCCCAAAGCAGTACAATAAACATTTTAATTATATAGGGGCTATTCGGAGTATTTTCTTTTGTGAGCGTTGAGGGAAACATAATGATCCTGACTCACGTTTAAATTAGTACTACCGAAAGAGAATTAAATGTTTTATCTGCTTGAAATTCGTATGAACGAATGCAATAATGCAGGCTAATATCAATTTTATAAATTTAAAAAATCTTACCGGAAATAAAGTTTAGTGGAACTTCTCGACAAATAGAGCTGATATGTTTAATTTATTTATCTTTATATTATCTCGTATCTATATCATTTGTAAATGAAACATAATATGGACAGGCTCCCTGAGATTTACACAGCCTTTCTCTCTTTCTGTCTCTCTCTCTGTTCTCCCCTTTTTCTATATCTCTGCTTCATCTGCAATATTCACCGAAAGCAATATGGTAGTCGTTCAGATCTAGAAGCTGCGGTGTGCAATTGAGGGCACTTTGCTCCACGAGAATTAATATTCATTTTCAAAATGCAAGGACAGGCCGCGTGGCGTCCAACAGGGGGTACTATATACTTTTAATTAAATTCCGTCATTTTAGCTGGTTCCAGAGGGAACGAGAGGAGATATACCTGAAAAGCTTCGATGGCTAACCGTCTCATTTCGACCACTCGATGTGAATATTGCCTCAAGGGTCGAGATATAATTCCTTTGTGGATGGAATTGAGAAACTGGCCAGATAGAAGGGACTTTTAATTGCATGAACATCTCACATAATGACGGCAAAGGAAAATAAAACGGACCAAAATGATTCACGCGTCTGATAAATGAAACAAAATATAATTTGTTGTTACTTAACCTTAAATTTGTGGCGCGAAAACTTGTTGGTCGCTCAGGTTATATTTGTGACTTCCAATAATAACTACACTTTTTTTTAAAATATAAGTTAAAATCTGTCAAAAATATTTAGTTTTTGTTATGTTTCATTCATATTAGTATAAACAATTAAAAATGTACATACTTCTCGAATCGGATAGTGAAAATTTACGGACAAACACAAAAATAACATATCAAAATTCGATGAATTTGATGTAAATGTGTTTTTTTACGTGGTAAAAACACCATCATTTTTTAAGTGTAACATGCAAAAACAGTTTTTATCTTTGCTACGAAGTTTTACAATAGTAAATTTTATCCAAATTAATTGTCAAATTTCGAATTGAAAACGTTTTGGAATTTTCAAACGGTCGTAACTCGAGAAAGCAAAACGTACAATTACCTGGTTTTTACCGTCAGTCATGTACATAATAAACTCTCCCGGCTTTCACCTTCGTCAATCACATTGATAATGAAGTGATTCTTCTCTCTTCATTTTACGTTTACCAACCGTTAAATCGATGGAGAACCATGTTAAATCCTTCCTAAATCCAACTGTGAACCACCATATCTTTCTGCTAACCAACTAATACAAATATTTTGCCTCAACTATTATGCAAAGTCACACTTCTTTAATTCACTTATTCCTAGTTGAAATCTAACTTACCAAGAATTTTCAAACTTCGCCAATATTAGTAAACTATTAGTAAACTTCGCCAATATTCTGATAAATTATTACAAAAGCAGACAAGTTTCTTTGTTGTCATTATAAATCTGTCAGATGAAGTTGGCTGTGATAATCATTGATGTAATGACACCAAATTTTACCTACCCTCTCTTCGGATCCTACTCCGGACATTTAAAAAAATCAGATGATTTTTAAATCCAAAGGACATTCTCACGAATCATGACATTAAAATTCTTTAACCTCCAAAATTCTGAAATGCTCAATTTTATCTTCTACCTAAAATTCATAAATAAATAATGCAGGTTGCCCCATTGTTTGTAGTATCAATAGTCCCATTGAACGTATTTCAGCTACGGTTGATTTTTATTTACAACCCATGGTCCAAAAATTATCTCTTATTAAGGATCTTCCTTGACATTCTTAGAAATGTTGAATTTCCAAAAATTGAAATATTCTTTATGCAACCGTAGGTGTAACCTCTCTTTCCATTTCTGTTAAAAATTAAGAGGGCTCGGATGTACTACAAAACATTCTCTTTCTTTAAGTACCTTATCTGCGCCCCCTCTACAAATTTTCTTTTAGAGCTTGCAAACTCGTTCCCATATCCAAGCTTTTAAATTCAATAATGTATTCTTTCTTCAGGTCGGAGGTACAGCCATGGGTACTATAATGGCGCCCTAATATGCTAATTTATTCAAGGGGTTGCATGAAAATGATTTTCTTGCAAAATAAACTGCTCTTCCACTTCTATATGTGAGATACACAGACTACATTTTCATTATTTGCACTCACTGACATGGATCACTTAAAAATGTTGTAATTCAATTAAACTCATCTTTCTCTGTGACATTCACTTGGAATATCTCCCACAAATCAATTTCCTGGACACCAACATCTCACTTTCTTAGTTCAATACCATCCAAACTTAAGTACATACAACACCCACCAATACACAATGCATTCATTTCGATAGTTGCCACCCACATTATGTTAAGCGCTCTCTTCCTTATGCCTTATATACCTGTAGACATGAAATCTGGAATATTCCATAAGATCCCCATCAATGCCTTACAAATCTACATGACACCCTCACTAAACAATCTTTTCCCCCTGATTTATTGAAAAAAATAATTTTACCTCCTTGGCCAAATTTTGTATCTAAATCCATCATCTCACGATCTTCTCAGTACTATTATGAATTTTAAAAAATGGGGTGTTGTCCATATTTTAAAAAGGAGTAAGTAAAAGTATTTTGGTCTTACAATATAGATAAATTTTATTTTTTCCCGAGTATAAGAGGATTAGTCTAAGAAAAATTAGGGACAACTCCGGGTAATCAGCTAGTTCTTAGGTAAGACAATAAATAGAGTTCACAAAACTGGAAGGAAGCAATAATAATTAAAATAATTTCTGACATTTATTTTAATTTTCGATCTAATCAACCTGTACATTCAGACATCCTATCTCTTTACTAATCCTTGAATAGCCAAAGAAGTATTTTGGTTGCTGTCGCTGTCAACGAGCAACCTCTTGGATTACGACATCAATAGTTTCAAGCTGATGTCACGCAGCCTATTCGGCGAGCATATAAATGATTCCATCTGCTGGAAAAACGCGCTCGTAACTTAAAACGGTATAAAGGAAACGGACGTTTGTGACTTATTGTCTTCGAAGTATATATTTCTATAAGATGAAATTTACCTCAAACACGAATGTCGTACATGAAATATAAACAATCAAAAACATGTCAAAATACGAAACCTTCCTGGACACAAAATGCTTCTTCTCCGCAGCTATAATTATTCAGATCATGTTATTTCACGAGAAAGCTCAAATATGGACAGCAATAAAATATCATTTGAATTTTCCATGTACTCGCAAGAAGAATCTCACATGATCAATCGTGATGATCACGGAAATAAGTAAACATGCCACTATAAACTTTCACCTCAGGAGAGTTGTGTCCGCTTCAGGATTCTGGCTATCGTTGCTCCATAGACATGTCCACGGGATGACGTAGAGGAGAGGAAGAGATTAACGTTGCTTGCCAGTGCACGCGACCTCAAGATACGCTTTCGCCTCTGACAGGTTTGTCACCCTTCAGAGGGTGCACGTCCAGTGGATATGTAACGTCTCTGTTGAACCACTAGTTCACATTGATATTCCGTCTCAATATACATACATTCCGATAAATATTCATAAAGAAGAAACAAGTCACTTTAGATGAATATTCTTACCATTATTCTTTGAATATTCGGAAAATTACAACAAAATCTTAATTTTAAATAGAAACAAGTTAGTTTGAAATAATTAATATCTAGATTTGGATTTTTTTCACAAGAAAGAATGTAGAATAATTTCTTTGTAAACAAAAGTGCGTGTTGTTCGAAAAAACCGAACAGATGAGAAAAATGATTATTAGAAAAGTGAAACTATAGTTTTTAACGAATTTTTATGAATTGATACAAAAGTTCCATCAAACAAGGACATAATTCATGAAAATTTCAATTAAAATTTAAATCTATACTAGCAAGGTTCCTATTCTCCAGAGAGAATAATACCCTTAATTAGAAAAACAGCCTATTCATTTTCCTCGTTATGATTCTTTTTACAAACAAAATGATAATATATTTCTCAGAAGCCTATTCGGGATTAAAGAATTGAAACAGTTTTGTGTAATTGAAGATGAAATTCTTGTATTGTGTAATTACCACCATAATTGAATAACGACCAACGTTTAAATTTATAGAAAAATATGGAAAAAGCTTTCTGATTTTACAATTTAAATTGCAATTATGGGAAAATATTAGCTCCAAGAATTTATCTGAATAAGGAGCTAAACATAAAGATGTTTGTAATTTTCGCTTTGATATGGCATACATAATAAATATTAAGCAGTCATTACAATCCCAGAATTATCAAGTTCTGAAGAATAGGTTTAAAAGGGTATGAAATGAAATTATACGTATACATTTCGAACAATTAATTTATTATTTTTTTAAATATTTTATTTTAGAGAAAAGTGTATTTTAGTGATGTTGGAAAGGCATGGTGATACCGAGATATAAAGTTGTATTATTAAAATATAATTTCTGTGTCTTTGAAGTTTGAAATACTCCAATGCAAACAAATATATTGCAATTTTGCGAAGAAAAATATTTTTGCGATGTAGCAAGTTCCTACTCATTTGATATAGTGTGAATTATAGATATACGAGTATGATCTTAAATCATGCTAGCATTTCGAATCTTAATACACGGAAAATCATTCGTTCCGAAATCGATAAATTAATTTATACGTTGGTCGTTATTTATAATGGAAATTAATGGCGCAGGGTTGTTTTTTCTTTTTTTTTCACTTCTAATTTAACTTATGGTATTATGGTATGCCAGTGACACAAAAGAGTAATCTCTATCTAAAACTAATTGTATTTGTCACATAAGACTTGCATTTGTAAAAGATACTTTTTTAAATACATTAATGGATATTACGTATGACAAAGCAATATGATCACATAGTAAAATATCAAAAATGTCAATAAATATCAAATGACTACGCCATAAACCAAAACCTCATGGTTCGAATCCCTGTATTACCAAAGGTTATAGATGATGAGTTAATTATGGCATGGGAACGCCGTAACAAGTACCCAAATCTACTGTAATGTGATACATTACAACCATGTGATACATTACAAATCCATTCCAATGACATATTGATGAAAAAGAAATCAAAGCACAAATAAAATTCTTCCTTGATTCAGTAGATTAACATTCATGATTTCACTACCCGAAAAATTCCAAATGGGTGCTATATTTTGTAAACAATTTTGCCGACAAAATGTTTAAATAATATTGTTCACGTACGATAAACATTGGCAACATGGTTAAGACCGTACGTTTGCAAAAAAACGAATAAAAGTACTCTTCAAATTTAAAAATTAGATCCATAAGAAATTCGCGGCTTCTGAAAAGTTCTACACCAAGTCCAAGAAAACCTCTTTGAATTGATGAAGGAAAGACGCCGTCACAATATACATCGCAAAAATTAGTCTACATTTCGTAGAGACATACGACAGGAAGTAAATAAATGATAACTGTAGATATTAGCAAACAACGGCGTTGTCTTTTTCTTTCATTCGCGTAGCTGTTATCGAAAAATCGACCCGCACTTCGACGTGGTTACTTTCCCTATGAAAATACAATATGATTGTGAGAAAGCACTTCAAGTCCTCAAAGAGAAGAGACGTGAAAGTTTTCTTGGCAGTTTCATGGAGTGGCGAATGGCAAATGCTTTTGGGTTGCCGAGGGTGCGGTGTGGAAAGTTATTGGTGAAGGACGTCCGGGGGACGGCGGAAGTGCTTATGGAAATTGAAACGGCTTCTCTGCTCCTCCCCTCTTGCCTAAACTCTATTCCAAACTGATGTGAATTTCGAGAAGGCCAATGCTATGATAATAAGAAACGGATAATAACACTTAAGTGTACAATGCGCCCTGCTTTTTGTAAAAAAAGTTTTAATTTTTTCTGAATACTAACCAAGTTCCTTTTACATATCTTCACGAGTAGAGGTAGTAAGGGTCTGTAGTAAGAGTGTGCATTTTTTGTTTCCAATATTAATCAAGTTGTAATTACATAGAAATGTACGATAGAAATACTGATATTGATATATATCTTAAAAAGAGAGATTGAAATCTTTTATTAGTTTTATCGCGAAGAAATACATACGTTGTTAAACATTTCTCACAATAAAAATCAAGACTCTGTACTATATATAATTAAAATATTTGTGTTTTAAAATGTCATTGATAATGTAGCAACAAAAGTTTTCTTCATTTTCTCAAATTTAATCAACTTTCAAACTTTAATGTAATTGAAAATATACCATATTTGTACAATTTTATAGAAAATATCTTGCTCCGGGTAGTTAGGTACCTTATTGTCTTTTACCTATTACCAATATGTTAGATACCCTACACAGTCTGAACAGCTCCATCGAAAATAAATAATTTACTGAACTATTCAGTGAACAATCTATCAAAATCAAGATGATTTAATTTAGGTAGTAAACACGATAATATTTGTAACACAGATATTTATTGAGATACAAAGAGTGAGATATCCAAACATAGTGAGAGATTTGAAGTTTCTCCTAACAATCCATTTTAACTAAGTACTTTGTCTTGTCATGCTATCCAAACTTTAAAGACTGATATACAGCACTTACTGTTAACAATTATTAAATTAAAATACAAATTTAAATAATATGTAAATTCAAATATCACAATCGTAAATTCAAGAGAATGCCTCTACATTTGCCTCATATTCCTGGTGTGGGAAAGGTTTTCACCTTGGAAATCGGTGACACTTTGATATTTGTGACTCCTCTTTTTGTGTTTAATCTACATGTTCATTCTGAAGGATTCCTGATTTCAAGTTCATCCTTTATGTTTGAACGCATTTCAAGCATCAAACTTAACTGTATATATTTCAATAAAACGAAATGCAATTATAAGTTAGTCCTAGAAATATTCTTTTCATTTTCTGTTTTCTTGTATAGTTTCTTTAGAAGAGGAAATTAAGCTTTACCCAAGATTATTCTTCACTGGATTTCACAGTCAAATATAGGTTGTAAGAGACAGTGTTTTGGTCGAGCTGTCATTTCTCACCCTCGAAACAACTCCATCTAGAACAACTCAATGCACGTTGACCCCCGGTTCTCATATTCAAATATACCAAACTGGTATTGAAAATGAATAACGAGTAAGAATCTCGTTGAGATTTTTGAACTATAATCCTACAGGCAGCATTAACATTTACATAACGGGCGGGTAGCATTGGACAAATAGGCGCTTCAAGCTCGTAACTAATCTTAGGAGTGGCTGATCCTTAATAGTACATACATTAGTATTCTATTCTAAATCTTATAGTCAAATGTACAATTACAATACCAATAAGAAGTTATCTTATTTACTATGATTAGCATTTGTTTCAGCATATTAATTGATATTTGTTATGAATCGATACCAGTAATGAATAGTTAGAAATGAAAATCTTAAAAAATATTAACATGTTTTTTTCTGTTTGTGTGAAATACATATAAAACTTCCACTTTTTTAAGTTCTAAAGTATATAAAACCAATTATGCTATTGCAGGGTCATTTACGCTTGCGCTCCAAGAAATGCTCCTGCACCTAGTTCGAAAAAAACAAGAGCTAAGGTCGTAGAAATACCGACTTGACATCATACAGTGAGACGAATCCCATGCATTTGTTATGGAATTTTTAATGGGATTTCGTCAATAAAACTACTTGAAGTTATCATAGGACGCTTTCTTCTCAGAAAACACTTAAAATATTACAATTAAAGTACATATTTTTTCCAACCTAAATTTCTGTTTTAAATTCTCCTTTCTGCTTATTTCTGATTTGCTCATAAATGTATTGCCCCTTACGGCTGAACGGAAACTCAGCTCGCGAGTGTCACAATCTCAGTAATATAAATTGTTACATTATAAGAAACTTTCCATCAAGTTTGAACAGTTTACCATTCTTTCCATCCCATTCATCTTCACAATAATGTACAATTTTTATTTATGTTAACGTTTCTTATACAGGAAAAAGCAAAGAAAAAGGAAATGCAGTACTTTCATTTAATTCAATTGACAGAGGAAGAATTATGTTTTTTGAAGTAAAATTCCTTTTCATGTCTAACGCAGTCAGATATGGCAAGTGGAGCATTCGAATTTATTTTTCTGAGGTATTAAGAAAAATTTATTAACTGCGAGTCTCGCGAGTTTTAAATTAGAATTCGTTTAAATCACACGTATTTAATTTTTTCTTGCTTGCACGCTAATTGACTTGCTAATGTAATACGCCAGCTGTGCGAGCTTAATGTTAAAGTAATCGTTGATTCTTTTTTCATTCATAGTAATTATACTATAGTACACACTGTTAGTAAGTTTGAGTGAGACAAAATTTACCTAGAAATCAACAGATCATTATTTAATTTATGTAATGAAATTCACTTCAAGAACTAAACTTTTATTTAGTTGAATTCAAATAACCTTGGCCATCTATATATTACGTAAGAAACCCTGGGAGGAATAAGAGATTGTCATATCTTTATAATGCGTTACGCTCGGGTAGGATGCGTTAGCGTTGATGTTACGTAACGCTATATTTTATAAAATATCTTTCATAAAGCACTTTTCAACCTCCCAGTTTGTTGTAATCCAAGTATTCAACTGCTTAAAGAGAGCACAGAACAATGAGGAAGGAATAATAAGTCTGTGTATTAAAACGTATACCAGCATTTTCCGAAAGACAGCATGAAAATTAATTCATGACGGAAGACTTCGAGCCAGTATTACGATACATCGAATCCCCGACCCACATTATTACGTCGCAAGTGCACAATGGAGGGAAATGTGTATTCTAAATAGTTTCTGCCTTACATAATTTTTGACCTATCATTCGTTTATTCTCTGCAAAAATATCTCATCCTGTTCAGAACTTTTCAACCTACTGATATATAAATGAAAAAGTATGTCTGCCTGTTTGCTACATAATCATGAATATATCATTAAACCACTCGTGATGAAATTTGACAAGGATATTGTTCAGATGTTCAGGAAGAACATAAGCTAATTTTTATTTAAAAAATGCAAGAAGAAAATGTTTTTGATCATAAGAAAGAAAGAAAGAAAGAAAATCAAATTTAATGGGTTTTTTTGTGCATTTGGACGATTTGTTTAATTTTATAAGCCTTTTAATGAAATCGTGCAGCCGCACAAAGGCCGTTGCGTCTTGCCTCTTACAATGCTTTCTACATACTACGTATATGAGAAGGTTGAAAATGGAATTAATCCATAGATTTCGGGCCTTTTCAGATAAACAATGACTGATTAGTGATGTTCCAATTGATTTGTTTATATCACGGACAAATTTACGTTGATTTCTCCAAGGATTTATTTATTCTCGTTATTGAAGGTGAAACTCAAAATAGTGTACAAAATCAAGTTTTGTGTTAAAATGTTATTGTTATTAATTTGTAAAATTAGGATGCTGTTTCAAAAACCAGAAAATAACATTATTTTGATCTTACAATATAGATATTTTATATTTTCCAGTGTGAGAGAAGATTAGTCAAACAAGTAAAAAAAATTCCAGACAACACCTGTTAAACAGCAAAGAAATGAAAGGAGGAACGATATTTCGCATAGTTTTTACATCTGTTGTGCCTTGTTCCTTCTTCCACTGCACGTAAAACGTTCATTTGTTGCTTTTTTTTGCCACTAACTCGGTTACCATTACCACCCCTTCATCATCCTTCACTACACATCGCTTTCTAACACACTCAGATTAATCTCAGCAATTCAATGATTTTACTTATCTGTTCGAAATGCATTAATTCACTCAGAATTTTGTATATAATCATTTGAATACTTGTAAAATATTATTTATTAAAATTATTTAAAAAAATTATATAATGGGCTCTAATGACCTCGATGTTGACGAGCCACAAAGCCCTACAAATAATTTTTTTTATATACAATAGCACGAAACATTATTCGATATGAACCTTTTGTAGAAACTCCAACTGGTGGCTCATAAGCATTTTATTGAGCGACTCTCAAACGAACTGTAATTTGTAGACTCCTGGTAATTGGAGTACATAGACGAGATTTAATGTATTCCGTGTCAATTCTGTGTGCTATTGTTACGCAAGATATACGAGGTAATATAACCTCTCTTATGTCTATAATTATATTTGTTTACAGTAAAATCAATTTGCAATCAATAGGATCGCAGTAATTATGAATGTCATTAAATCATGTTATAATTAGTACTAAATGTGTTTTAGATTAGTTTCTTTTTTTCGAGGGGGATTCGACCGTGTATTTACAAAATAATACTTTCTGTATGCTTCGTGTATGAGAAAGTAAAAATTAAAGATTTATAAAAATACTAGCTGATTACCTGGTGTTGTCTGAAATGTTTTTACTTTGTGTACCAACGAACCCACTCGCAGGTCGAATATTTGCTTCCGAGGCAAGACACAACGGCGCCATTACGGCTGCACCATTTCAATAAAACGCTTTTAAAATCTGCATCATGAGACTAAATTTTACCATTTACAAATGTATTTTAGTCTTTGTTAAATGCACCAAACAAAAAAAATATTAAATTTGTTCATGATTATTTTTTTATTCCTAAATTAAGCTCTTAAATTTAAGTATTTTAACACTCCTATTTTTAATCACTTTTTTTCAATAATGTAGTAATGTTTTTTTCTTTGTAGATAGACATGATGTCGCGAACTTTTTGTAGAACTCTTTAAGGCGAACAATATTGTCATTCATTGTCATCACCCATCTCTAACCGTTTACGCGGCGTAAGCGAATGTACCTGTCTTTTTTCCAGATTTCATCGACATTTGTGTTGATAATCATTTCCTACCTTTCTTTTCACGCATTTTTAAAATAAAAGTTAGTATATGTTCATCCTGGGCATTCTAACTACATTTTTGCCAAATTTCATCTCGAACAGTTCAGTGGTTTAATAGTGATTAAGTAACAAACAGACAGACACGCTTTCAGGTTATCCATTGAATATAATCATGCGTTGTTTTTAATAATTCGATACCCCAAACACCAAATAATTATGAGATTTATAACGTTTAAGGAATTAGTAATACTTATTGTCTCTGAACTCAAGTGATAGTAGTTTCATGACCGATTCTACACCACGTCCGACGTACGAATATCAATATGTAAGTTCAAAACCAACAGTAACATTAATGTTCATTTGAAACATATAACATGCAAATCCAGTTAAATGATTAATATTGTCAATGAAATAATATTTGTTCCAACTATTCAATTACTGCTGGCCTACATAGTTTATGGCGCAAACGTGCTTAAATAGAATTTTGATAAAATAAAAATTTAAACATCAATCACTACGGAATACAACCAAATTTTTATCACATTATCACACATTTAATCATATAGAATTTATTCCTGAAATTGAGCATAGTATATCATGAGCATAGCATCATGAGCATATATGAGATTCAAATAAAAAACAATGAGACGGAATATCATATTAGATAGTCTTATCTAATAAATTGAGAGGTTTTGTATCCAAAGGAGTTCATGTGGAGTGACTACCCGCATGATTTTTTTCATATTATCTTCTGATTGCATTTATCTGAATCAATTCTGACTACAAAATAAACATTACAACCGAATAAATAATTAAATAAGAGTTTGTCTTATTTCATCTTCTCTTTCGTTAAGTAAACTGTATTTTTTAAAGTTGAAATTAAATTTTGATTGGAATGCGATAATTTGCAATTCTATGCTAACATGATCCAATGGTTCTCAGATAACTTTGCGCAGTGGTAAGATACAAACGTGATTGTAGCGATTTTATAGTAATGTAAACCTTGAATAAAGAATTTGCTTTGAAAAATATTCTCTACGTTTGAACCAGTGGACAATGTCCAACAGCGCAAGCTGTAAAAAGAAAGAACGGAACCCACAGACACGGATGGTGCCGGGTGCGTGCCAAGCAAAGATTCATCATTGCTCCCTGGTGAGTGTTTCTACAACTGCTCCCTTACCCACGCCAGCCACGTCACCATTTGCTGCTCTTTCCTTAACACCCTCTAACTGCTGCTCAGAGGCAAAATCAATTTTTGTAAGTGCTCCCAGAAATAACCTCGAATAAATCAACCAATACGTAACTGGCGGGATATCGTAAATTTACAAGCTTCGTCAATTATGTATCGCAGCTTGGTCATGGATATTTCAGTTGATGGAACAAATTACGGCCAAATCAATACTCAATATGGACGCGTACCCACGCACTACGTTATTGTTATTTTATTCCACATTCATTCAAATAAATACAAAAAATCAGTTATCTGTGTTGACCTTACATTTATACTAATATTAGCGTAATATATGGGTAAAATAAAATAGTAGTTCCTGCAAAAGTATTTTTTTAAAACATCGGTGCGGATGAAAAAAAATTAAATAATTAAATACGGTTCAGTCAATCTTAATAGTTGTAAACATACTTTGTTTGCAGAAAGTGTAGACATTATCAATAAGAAAACTAACTAGAAGGATTGAAAACATAACCACTATTGTTTGAAGTACATACCAGTTCTCAAGTTGTTCATAATTGAGTGTTCTCCGACATTAATTGTTTTTTTCTTGAGAGATTAAAATCCTGAAGTTCTAAGTTTCGTAAACTTCGTGGGGAAAATTTCCTTCTGTTCATACTAAACCAATTCCAAATAGTTACATAAGACGAAACCCTTTGAAACATATAAACACATTGCACAACCTGCGAGTAAAACAGTACCCCTTAAATAAAAATGGTTTTGAATTTGGAGTTTTCGATGCCTTAGCAAAATTCTCGTTGATTTACACTGAAACATGGCTCAGTATCCTAGAACTGAGAGTTAATCAGTAAAGGATATAGAGCGAAGATAAATTTTTAATTAAAATGTGATTTGATAGAAAAACGTTCAAAACTTGTCTTCCTAATCCCGAAAACAGTGTTATTTCGAGTTGTGCCAGTTTTTCTCGAAGATATTTCATAGGTTGAAGTGTAATGTATTTGCAAAGGTACAATGATAAAAAGTGAACTATTCATATTTCGAAACCCGTTTGTGTGGTTTTCTCATTTGCAATCAAAGAAAACGCACTCCCGAGTTGCTATTGTGGGTTTGAGAACGCTAAAGCGAACTTCCGGCAGCGACATCCTATTTCGCGAGGGAAAAGGGAAGCAGTGTGAAAGCATCTGAACTCCACTTAGTCGCGTCTTAGGAACTTGTTTACTCGAGGTAAAACTTCTTGCGTTTACCTCTCTCTGTTAAGTTAGGACGCTGTACCGTCACACCTCAGCGGTGTATCAACCTTTGAGTATATTCGCGGCCACACGCTATGATGAGTCGACTTCTGATAACTCACCGACATACTTATATTAGATGTGCGCTCACCACAGGTGTCGACATACCAATATCATACTTCTTATCGTAATGCTACTACTATTAGCGACCAGCATGTAATCAAAATAAATAATTAGTGTAATCCTTACGACCTTCTGATGGATGATTACACCTGTCGACGACTTCAACATAAAGTAGAAACGCTGTGAACTTAAAACACAAAATATATGGTAATATATTTATTTTCATCGTTATTTTTGATATGGGCATGAAGGAAGGAATCTATCCATAAACAATAAAATATCTGAAATTAGGACTATGAAGTAATCAGTAAGAGTGTGATATTAAAATAATAATGTGTAAATATTGTAATTAAAATAACCCGGAATTGGTAAAGTGAAATCGCGGTTATATTACTACAATTTTTGCCATTTTCCCCCACTGTTTTACACTCTTGTTTTACATCTTGTTCACATCCAATAAAAAAGAAAAGCATACTATGTCTAATCATTAAAATTAGCTTTATCAAATTTGTCATTTAATGCAATAATCATACATATTTTTAATCTTGTACTTGAAGTAATTAATTTTTAAATTATACTATTTATGATCTAATAATAAATAACCACATATCAATTTAATTAAGTTTTACCATGAGTTAAAAACATTTTCTTTTAGTCAAATGAATGTAGAATGCATTTTTTAAATCACAGTCTTTATTTATTTAGTTGAGCATAGCTTATAGGTCAAAGTATGCCCGCGTGCCCTAAGATTGTTTCTTTAAAACCTTGCCTTACTTCGTAGGCGTAGTATCTGTGAGGAGTTAGTTCATACATTGAGACATTTTGTTCCGTAAGTAATAAAATTGAATATTTTTTTCTGAACAATTCAAAATTAATATATTTTCTTGTACTTGGTAATTGTGGAGCTTTAGCAACATTATCAAAGAATGATAAATTGAAAGGCAATCATTTTTCATTGTTCTTTCCTTTCTTTATTTCAACAACCAAAATTACACTTCTTTCATACTGTTTCACTCAATTATTGTATACTTTCATATTATGTTTCTATTTTTATTATTGTCATTTTATGTACATTTATATTTTTCAGTGTATGTTACTGACGATGGCTGCTATGCAGCCGAAAAAGCTTTATACCAATAAAAGAATGAGTAACATAGAAACGCCTTTCAATTTATCATTCTTTAATATATTTTCATTACATATAAAGAAAATCACAATTATTTCCAATAATTTCGAAAAAATGTTTATTTGAATTTGTTGCCAACATTCTTTTGTAAATTACTTCTCACATCGTTTGGTGGCATTAAAGTTTACTCATGTATTTTTTCAATTCTATTATATCTACTTTAAACACGAAGGTTTGCTGACACTAACATCACAAAACATCAGCTGAATATAAAAACACAGAGGTTCTTCCGTCAAAGTTGGTGTTATGTTTTATATTTCCCTGGGCAGACATATTGAATTTTCTCTATCTACTTTTACACGAATAGTAGTATAAAATCAGTATGTGAAAATGTCCCCACTCAACGGCCAACGCAATTCGCACGCCTACGAGGAGAACTTATAACCCGAACAAATGCTTGAAGAACATGAAGCGTGAAGCGTCGACGGCGTAACGTTTTTAGTGAAGGAGGCGCAACTTAACAGCAGCAACTCCAAGCCATTCCACGTTAAATGCGCGCGTTGTGACTGCCACCGCAGTCTCCTTCACGTTACGGGAAATTACATCTGCCGGAGAAAATTTCCAGGCTAGTCTTTAAGGTTATGAATGCTATGTCTCTGTTGGATGTTGTGATGTGAAATGTTGAAAAGAAACCACTGCAAGGTATTTATGTCTGGTTTAATTTCAGCGTATACCTGTCTCGTGATAAGTGATGATTCTATAAATATTACTGCAACTAAATAAAAAGTTATCAATCTATATAATGAAATTCAGTCATCCATCTTACTATTTACAACCATTGCAATACTACATCTTTTTACGTACGTACTGATACCCTAACGAGGAAGATTCTATGAAAATATTTTTAATGATGAAATAGCTTGTTGTACGTCTGATAATAGTCAATGTTTAAAATGCAGAACAAACTTTCTTTACCGGACAATTTATTTAACACACATTGCCACACCCAAGAACCAAATTCTTGACAAAGAACTTTAAATCATTAATAAAATAAATCTTTTAAAGCCACAACGTTGTCCCAATGTGAGGGACACCATCAGGTGGTTAAAATCTTATGCTCACCATCTTAGAGTAAGTAATCACCATAGTATATGGTGCAGCGTAGTATATATTAGTATTATATTTTTGTCAAGTTTTATAAGATAAATAAGAATGAATATCTTGCGTTTAGGCCCAAATAAAGCAATTTCAATAACAACAAACAATTATTTGACTAATTCTTTAAAATTTATACAGTCAAGAATATGCTTTTTCTACGTTGTGGTGAAGTGTGATAAATAAATTGTCTGCTCCAAGAAAGTAGTTCTACAATTTAATTAAAGGTTTCAATAATAAAACTATCAGGTCTGCTAATAAACATATGGATGTCCTATCTTCGTTCAAATAAAAGTAACTTTTTCATCATATCCGTAATTTCATATTGTCCATAGAAGCGCCAATCGGGGTTTCGTGCAAAAAGGTTTAAAAAGCAATATCCTCCGAGATGAGACAATTAACAATCATTTCGTCTGCCTTATACAATGTTCTTTGAGAAATCAATTTGGTCGTATTTTAAATAAATACCAGAAAAATTGGCATCCTTTAAGTAGATTACCTGTATTTGCCCGCCGGAGTTCGACCCTTGGTTGATTTTTGTTTCATCGTTCAATGGACTTCCTATTCCAAAAGTGAATGAAAAATCAATTCCCAGATGTTTTTAGCGGTTTTACAGGAAAATACATAAATTCATTACTCATTTAAACTAATAATACTAATATACAACAGCTATTTTTATTCTACTATATAAACAAGTACTATATAATCTGCTTAAGTTCAGATTTGCGTAATATCTCAAGAATGCTTTAAAACAAGAAACAAAAAATGTTTTGATTTTCCAAAAATAACAAGCAAATAAGCCACAAAGATATTTTTTCATTCTTTAGGCATTCTTACCAGCACAAGGATTTTTTTTTCATTTTCTTTTATTTTACTCAGTTTCTCAGTCATCTGGCTACTACCCGGGTTGTATTCCTCATTTGTTCTATCTCATTCTTGAATTCCTAAATTAATTCTTGTGTTATTTTATTATTTAATATTCTTCTTTCCTATTTATCTCCTGTTTGTATCAATCTTGAGTCTTTTATTTTCTTTTTCTGTATTATCATTACTGTCCTTTGGCCAATAACAAGCTCTTCCATCTTTGCCACCAGTATTATTTGCCGCGTTTCCGTCCCCACGAGGAGGTGTGGAACTTACCAACTATCCTTTATTGTTTTCCGTATTGTCAAGATTAAATCACAAAGATATTAAATAATCTTACGGTACCATTTGGTACAACTCTTTGTTCAAGAGCTCTGCTTTAAGACAATCATGGAACCCTCTTTCTGAAGTGGGCGGATCTTCATTTGATTAATATTCCCTGGAAGGATTACTCCCGAGACAAGATCATTCCAGTGGAATGAAACAGATTTGAGATAAAAAGAATAAATGAGCGCTCTAGAATTCTTATGCATACTGAAATATTTTTTCAAGAAATAATTGTTATAATTGTATTTTTTATATTGTGTACAATGTGAAAAATTCAAATAAAACCACATAGCTGACGAAAATGTGTGTTTGAGACTCTGTTCATACAATACTGCCCAAATATCGATCAAACTCAAAAACTAAATTTTAGGCAGAATTGATATCGATTCCGTGAAATTAAACTTAAATTATGCTGTTGCATTGCTTCAACGTACATAATCCTCAACTATCTTTAATAGACACATTGGTGTTCCCATTTCTTTAGAAAAATATAAAAAAATGTCATGAAAACAATAACCCTAAAAGAACTTCCTTGTCAATAAATTATTTTGTCACTCTTAAGAACATTTAATAGCTTTGAGTATCCCTGTAGAAAATATTTTTCTGGTGGAAAATATTTTTTTTTATAATCTCGCGACAAATATTAATTGCAATATCTTTGCACTCTATGTGTCTGTCCCTTAAAAAATGACCTGCCTCCTTGTCCTAAGTAAACACTTCAATTTTAACGCTATTTCTTAACTACACTGTTTATACTTTCATCTGTGAATTCCTGACGAGTGATCAATAGAAGATGGGCTTGTAATGAGCTAAATTAATGAGTGCATCGCCAAGTAAGGTCTTCTAACCAAGAACCCTCGCATGAACCCAAATGGGAGGTTGTTCAGGTAAATGGGTAGCAGCTGGCCTATTGGCAAACCAATTAGGTGCATGCCATACGAGAGCTTGTTCTCCGACTCAACGCCCCCAAACTACAATTGCCCACTTCATCTAATTGAATTCGATTTGTCTTATTCAAACTTGGGTCAAAGTGCTTCACGAAATTGGAAAGGAAAAGGATCGTTGCATTTAATTATATTTGTTGTTTATGAATCACTCTCGACCTACTCGATAAAATAGAATACTCGATAGAATAGCTGCAAGTTATAGTACTAATAGAATGTCAATATGTTTGTAATTTAACGCACAAAATTTACATGAACAAAATATTATCGAACTATAGGTTATTCTGAGTATAGTGATTAAAAATCAAAATAATTGCAACAACACTAAATTCACGATTATTAGTACAATAAACATACCCCTAGACAAAGCCTAGAAAACCTGTATAAGAAATTCACCTCTACCCGAAAGAAAACCGGAGCAAAACTCGGGCCAGAATGGGGCTACAGAATTAATGTACACAACCGTGCCAAAGTTGTGTACACATAAAAAACGAGTACACGTAAACGCTGGTACATCTTATTCTTTTGCCTTAATGAATGTCTAGGGTTCAATACCTCAGTATGGTCTAAGACCCTCACGCTATGCGTCATGGGAAGGGCATGAATTTGAAAATCAACAGTCCTCCGGAGCACATAGAAGCACAGAGGGTTACGTAGCGACGTGGGAATAAGGCATCCGCAGAGAGGATGATACGAATGATTGTTATTAATTCCACAGTGATCAGGGATTCTAATCCACGAATGCTATACAAAAAACAACAACTAAATTTGTCATTCGGTGACTAGCGGAGGCCCTGCCCCACCTCTACTCCCACCCACGTACTCGTGGAAATTCAAAATAATAGAATCATCAATACAGAGAGAAATATCCCAAATAAAAAATATCTATTATTTATGTGAAGATCTCGATGTATTTGTGTCCTGCGTTTTTCACAACGTAACTTATTTGTATATTACGTACAACGAAACATTATAGTACGGTCAGACAGCTTCCATGGGAAAATATATTGTACGGGACAAACGATGTCCCTCTTAGATGAGAGTTTTAATAGCCTAATGTTCGTGATGGGAAAACTTCACCTTCTGTAAGGTGATCATTTAACGGTTTAACGATTAACGAAATTAACCTTTTGAGTCACGAAGTGACTGATACCGAACTTACATTTGAGATGAATTTCGCCCATCCCTGAATCTAGGTATAAAGAAATATATATGGTATATTATGTAAGAGATTTTCGATACTTATTACCTACTGGTTCACACTTATGACATTAGCGCGGACGACAAAAGTCGGTAAACCTTTTAATTTTTGTCTTCATTTAAAGATGAAATATCCTAAGTCATGAAAAATAAACGAAAATTGTGGAACTGAGATGATATATGTCGTCGCATGGTGCGTATATGGTAGAGCAAGGAGGAAAAAGAGGAAAATCCACTCAACCCAAAATGCACACCCTGACCAAGAACAACATTTATTTACTAGATCCCGAGCTTTACAACTATTTGCTGTACCATATAAGAATAACTTAGACGTCGTGACTAATAGACTGACTGGTTTGCTGCGCACTCATTTATTTATCAACGTAAATAAAAAAATAATAGAGGGACTTGATATTTGGATTTACGTATCTTAGGGCATTATTGTAGTTTTTTAATAATAATTTTTTAAATTATCCTTTTAAAGGGGTAAATTAGGATGAAATGTGTTTTTCTAAATTTTTACTTTATCTCACGATCTATCATATGATCACGATTTTTGTATGTAAACGTGTTCTTATCCTTACCCTAAATTCTATCAAAAGGGTAAACCGTATCATAACGACAAAAACTCCTGTGCAGAACCGTCTAGGTACGGTTAATCTCCCTTATATGTAACATTCAACAACAGGAGCCTGATGCAACACAATTAGCTTACGTGTTAATACCATCATCTCAGAGAATCTAGAGGCAACTTACCTTGATAACCTCCCCGCAGCATTAATTATAGGTCGCTGATACGTACCTTAAGGATGAATTACATATTAATTAATATCGAATAATACAATGATTCTGAAGACATGCGTCACTGGATCAAATTTAAATCCCTTTCAATAACCTACCTCTTATAAGAGATTACCCCTTTATGGATCCATGGTGGTATTATCGTTATATGCTAAGAGGTACGTTTCTTTTAAAATCCTAGTCCAGATATTATTGAGTCGTATATAATAAAAGTAGATCAATTAGCCAACATAGGCACCAAATATCTCGATTTCCAAATTCCTTGGAGAAGGACACTCACTCTCTCTACACTCCCCCTGATCCATCACTAGCCATTAAGACCTGTTCCTTTCTATTTTCAATTTCAATAGGGCGCTTTATTCACAAAAAGTATTAATTATGAACAAATGTGTGGCGAGGGATTTTGCCTGTACGCCTTTCAAATGCCCCTTAAGTAGAACCGTGAACTGTGCATAGAATGCTCTGGTTTTCTCTCTCATTGAATCAATAATTGCAGTTTTACGTTTGGCAATTTTTGTTTTGAATTTAAAATGATTGTAATTTTCTTTACTTGTAATTTGTATCGTAATATTATTTTTTAGCATCTTTCAGTGCATTTTTAATATTATTTAATTTAGTTGTAGTACCTTTTAAGTATACTGCAGCTATTGATTCATTGAGCACAGTCGGGAACCACGGGAAACCAACGGTCAGGACACGAATATATACAATTATTTTGAACATATTTACAAAAGATACTGAAAGATAAGAAAGAAATTATAAAGAAATATATACAAGTTTTTTCATAGAAGTAAAGATTAAAATAAAATACAATTATTTACAATACAAAAATCATGTAACTGACATAATGCTTGGAAAGTCTTCCCAACATGCCTCCACCTGAAACAAAAGAAAAAGACGAAAAGGTAGAATCACGGATCATTAGAATTGGTTGTTTCAGCGCTTATTACTCTTTCTCTCATCTGCCTCACATAGCTCAGGAACTGACCCATGGACTGCACTGCAGATACTCTATTGTCTTTCATTATCAGAAAGGCTAAATCTGCGTTCATGTAATAATTTTGGAATGCACCTACTTGGATAAAAGTTGGTTTTTGATTTGTTTCCGGGCATGTTAGTAAAATGTGAATCCAATCTTCATTTTCTTTACCGCAAAGTGGGCAAATACAGTATCAATACCCCCCCCCCCAGTTTTCTAAATTTCGATCCTCTTAAGCAAAACCATCCGTAACCCGATCGTACTTTTGATTTGAGACAGTCAATGTATGGTTTTCTGCCCCATTGCCCGGCTACCAAGGTTTGAACGATGTGTGATTTCTTTTCCAGTCTGTTAGTTTCTATTTCACGACTGACATACACAAGTGATTCCTGCTTTATGAATTACATTTTTAATTTGCCTCTCCCATTTTCCTCCTGTATTACAATGGTAAGACTGAGCTACAAGTGGGTTCCTGGTGCCTGTCCTTATCGGAAGCCAATATTTAATTGCTCTTAATTGGAGAGTTAGTTCAATGGGTAGCAACACAAATTTCCATAAAATGTCACTGTTTTCTGAGCTTTGAGCTATGCCCGTTATCATTTTAAGATATTTTGTTTGAAGCGAGTTTAAAATATCGTTATCCCCCACACCCCATATTTCCGCTCCGTACGCTATTCCCGGGACGAGTAGAGATTGAAATATTTTAACCATAAGTTTTGGTGCAATTTCAGGAATTCTAATTTCTTATTTTGTTATTGTAATTAATATGTATTTGCCTGCTCGAACAGCATTCTCCTTATGTCTGGTCCAAGTTACGTTCAAGCAAATAGTTACTCCTAAATATATGTATTTTTTAACGTTTTCTAGCGTTTCTCGTTTATACGACAAAATTTCATTCTTACTGTAGACTCACCCATTTTTAAATGTCATGGTTTTTGTCTTATTAACGTTAACTTTTAATTTTGTTTCTTCGCAGAAAATTTCTAATTCATCTAAATGTCTTTGTAAAGCTGCTTGTGTTCTTGAGAAAATAATCAAGTAGTCGGCAAATAGGAGAGCTGGTATTGAGATTTTTTTTATCTCCGATCCTGGGTGCGTCTGTATTTACCGTCTCTAGTCTATCTACGAGCCCACCTATGAATACTACGAAAAGAAGTGGGGAAAGAACGCGACCTTGCTTTACCCCTCTTTCCACAGAGAATGTATGTTACACAATGTAAATCTAATCTCACGCATGCCGTGCCTGATTTATACATCCCTTGAAGCATTTTTAGGAATTTTATGGAGATTCCTTTACTTTCTAGAATATATCAAATTATTTCCCTATTAACTGTATCAAATGCTTTTTCAATATCCACAAAGGCACAAAAATAGCTTATCTATTTTCACGGAAGTTGCCTTTTCCGCCATTGTGGTCGTTATAAAAATGTGATGTACTGTACTGTATAGTTATTTCTGAATCCTGCTTGCATTTCTGTAACTTTTTCTTCTTTTTCTATCCATTTATTTAATCGTACATGAAGAATTTTGCAAAAACTCTTAGCTATTGCATTAATTTAAGAAATACCTCTATAGTTATTAGGATCGTTAACGTCACCTTTGTTTTTATAAATTGTACAATTTATTGATGTATTTCAAATTTCAGGAAACGTGAAAGCGGTGAATAAAGAATTGAGGAAATCGACGAGAATTGGGGCAATACTAGAATTCATTTACCTTAAAAAATCCACTGGAATACCTTCAGAACCTTTTGCTTTGCCAGACTTCAAATTTTGTACCACATCTTTTATTTCATCAATATTTATTTTCCGGTCTAAATCTGTAACTATTATTTGGTGTTTGATTACGTGGCCCGTCCGTTGTATACACTCATTCTGGAAAAGATGTTGAGCGAAGTACATTTCCGAACTTTTCGCCTCTACACTGTTCGTGCACCATATCTACATCGTAATTTATTTATAGCATCCCAAATATTTGCTGTTTCTTTGAGTTCTTTGGCGACATTAAATACAACACGTCCATAATTTATGAATCATACCTTCGTAGATAGATACGAGTATATACTGTCGCGAACTTTTAGGTAAAATTCTCTGAGGTGAACAATATTGCCATTGATAGTTGTGACCTATCTCTAACCGTTTAGGCAGCGTAAGCAAATGTAAGCCATTTTTTCGCGATTTCGTTGACATTTATGTTCAAAATTATTTTCTATCTTTCTTTTAATACATTTATTTAAAAAAGTTAACCTAGGTTCATCCTGAATATCTTAACTATATCCTT
>NNCF01127983.1:129198-196086 GCA_002313205.1 Laupala kohalensis
TGTGTGTGTGTGTGTGTGTATTTATTATTTTTAAGATCATTTTAATGTAGCTTCATGTATCCCTGCGTTCTGATTGTAGAAGACTGATGATCTCATCAGGGGCTCAAATTTATACGAAAAGATATCCTGAATTACGACGAGTTAAATTTGAAAGGAGCGCGCTTGGTTTAGTTCCGAGAAGTGACGCCGAATGATGCACTCTATGACGTAATATATACATTTGAATCTCCGAACGAGCTGGATATGATGCGCTGCAGGCAACCAAAGCGTGAAATCAGAGGAGATTATTATTGGGTCTTGAAAGTACCATGAGAGAGGGAGGAAAAATGGAGTATGGTAAATGGCTTTCCTGGGAGGTAGCAAGGAAAGCAAGTCTCTGGAGAATTTGTCAACGACGAGGATAGAAGTAGCTCTCTCTGTGAATTGTTCACGGCGAGGAAGAAAGTTTCACCCGACAATAGTGCGAGGACAGAAGGTTTCTTCGGTCAGTTGTTAGTGACGAGATACTTAGTTGTGATAAAATTTCTATTGTAAGTAATGGCTTATGACGAACTTAATAGAAATGTATAGTATTTACGTTTAGTCAAGGATGAGGAAGGGGAAAGAGAGGGGTAGTAGGGATCGTTAGAATACACACACATACACACAGAGGAGAAGTGAAAATTTAACACGAATTATCTCTGAATTTTAATTTAAAACTGAATACACCACCATTACCCAATTATGATATTTGGTTGCTCTGAAAATAGAACTATTTCTACACAATTCAGTTTGGGAATATTTACTTCAGTGAGTTTTTCGGTCTTCAACATTTACGCATATATTGGAAAAGAAATTGAATAGAGTGAAGTTTAACGTACTAGCCAATCTGCGTACACAATATCCATCAAATTTTCGAACGTATCTGTCAAGGTGAGAGAGGTATATGTAAATATGTTAAAACTTTGTTTCAATATAAAGTTACATAAAACGTGTCATTTTAGAAATTTGACTGTCATGTATTTCTGAACTTTCATTTCAATTCAACGAATATTATGTGAAAAAAATATTCATGGGTATGCGACATCTTGTGATAAACAAACAAATTATTTAAATATTTTTACGGAATTTGATAAAAATAACCAATAGGTAATATCGAAATAGATTTTATGGGACAAATCATTTTTGGTATCGTCAGAACCTATTTAAATACGAATAGATAAACTATTTAATCAATAGTTTGTACTTACCATGGCGAAGCCAACGTCCGCTTTCTTCAGTGCAGGTGCATCGTTTGTGCCGTCACCTGTGACCGCAACTACTTCCATGCAGTCACTTGTTCTACTTTCAATTATTCCTTTTACAAGAACGAATTTATCTGTAGGAGTCGACCTTGCCAAGACGCGAAGAGAGGGCCAAATTGCATCGAGAAGATATTGCTGAATTTCTCCATTTTCATCTCGAATTTGCGCGTTAAACTCTTTACTAGTGAGAACCAAACTCAAGTCTCCTCTCCGTAAAATTCCACACTTGAGTGCTATGTTACGAGCAGTAATGACATTGTCACCAGTTATCATACGGATGGTAATACCAGCTTCTTGACATAACTTTATAGCTTCAGGTACTTCCGGTCTAACGGGGTCTTCTATGCCAAATATGGCCAAACAAGTCAAGTTGTTCACCATCCAATCTTCACTGTTCTTGCGAATATCACTGAATATGATTGTCTCATTTTCTCCGTATCTAAGACCATAGCGTACAAAATCACGATAGGCAATCATAACTGTTCTGAGTCCATTAGAAGCCATAGACTCGATAACTGAACGCATTACACGATTTCGCATCTCATCATTTAGTCGAAGTAATTTGCCATAGCGTCCAAAGATATGCGAACACTTCTGTAACATAATCTCAGGTGCCCCTTTTGAGTGCAGTCGGAACCCTTTGGGAGTGTTCATCACAGTGCTCATGGATTTACGCGAGGAATTGAACGTAAACACTTTCACAAACCTGTCTGGAGGATGTCTTCCTCTCATGGCTTTGTAATCTTCCCCAAGCTCTTCAACAAAAGCTAACAGTGCACAATCAGTTCTGTTCCCCATTTGTTTCGGTGGGCCTCCAGGTTTCTCCGCTTTTCCTATATTGGAGCTATATCCACTATTAAGAACGATGCCTTGAACTAACTTGTGGCGCACGGCCTCAGGAACGTCAGATTTGTTTGGAGTGTATTTCCTGAGCATCTCGCCGATATAAGATTGAGACACTGTCATGTAGTTTGTGGTCAGGGTGCCAGTTTTGTCGGAACAAATTGTGGTTGCATTCCCAACAGTTTCACAAGCATGCAATTGCCTCACGAGGTTATTATCTTTTAACATTTTCGTAACGGAATATGCGAGTGATAATGTAACAGCCAATGGTAGACCTTCTGGAACTGCCAAGACAATCACTGTTATACCAATAATGAAAATTTGTATTATGTTATATATGTGACCCCAGGAAAAATTTTCTTTGCGTATAGCGAAGTTGAGGAGACAATACTGGACAGTCAAAATAACAACAGTTAGAAAAGCAATGATCAGTCCTAGGTACCCAATCAGTATTGCAATACGTGTTAATTTCATTTGCAGTACCGACAAATTAACTTCATTAGCACCAGTCTCAAGAATAAGTTGATAAATAATTCCACATTGAGAATATTGCCCAACGGCAGCTACCACCATCTTCCCTGAGCCTTCCATCACATTAGTCCCCGAATATAACAATGGGTCAGATTCCACGCTTTTGTGTACATAATGGGATTCACCTGTTAATGATGACTCGTCCAAAGCCATGTCATTGCTCTGGAGAACGATTCCATCCGCGGGAACCGTGTCTCCGTATTTCACCAAACAAATATCACCAACTAGTAAGTCAGTAATTTTTATCTCTTTCGTTTCTGTGTCTCTGATCACTGTGCACATGGTATTTGCTTCCACTTTACTCTGCAGTTTCCTGAAACGCTTCTCTTTTGATAGATCATTCAGAGCTGTCACTAACACCACGATTATGACAGTAACCAGAATCCCAACTCCTTCGATCCATTCCGTCTTGGTATCGTGTTCTTCAGAAGTATCCGGCATAAATAAGGCTAACACCAGGGAAATAACCGCACAAACTAATAATATTATGAGAGTTGTATCTTGCATGGCATCCCAAATGAAATGCCAAATGGTTTTCGGTTTTCTTGAGCGCATCACATTGATACCGAAGTGGCTCTTACGCTGATCCAAATCATTTGGACTGGCAGTAATTCCCCCGTCTGATGATGTGTATAAATCGAAACAAATATTATTAACTCCTCCTAGTTTACTTATCTCTAGAACACTATCCTCTCCGCGACATTCCATAACTTTTTGCAATTCTTCTCTGGTGATCCGGAAATAAAGTGGTTCTTTCTTCTCAGCCATTGTGTAGACGAATGAGACAGAACTCACAAGTAATCTCTGAATGACCCTGTTCAATAATAAGGAAAAATAAGATCAGTTTTCCATATCCTTGCAAATAACCACTGTCCTTCAGTATTTATTCACTAACTTTCACGCTCACAGTTGCAGAAGAGCATTTAACATGTTTATAACTGCTCACAGACAACTGAAATATTTTCCGGTGTTCATTTGTTTTTTAGTGTAATACAACTTACGACATCTTTACACGAGCTTTGTTCTTGTCGCTATGACTCACACGTTCGTGATAGTGATAGGAAATAAATATGGCGCATGCCCATACTCTTTGTCTCTAACGTTTCCAATCATAATTCATTCGACTTCCTGCAGGTTTTACCTTTAAATAATAAAACGATTAAAACTATTGACTATAGACTAAAATATTAATCAAACTGTCAAGTCATTGTGTAAACAATAGGTTTTTCACTCGGCAAAAGGTATTATTTTGGGTTAATTTTCTAGTCTTAAAGTTATTTTCTGTAAATAATTGCTAAGAAGTCCCCAAGTACAGGTATCACTTTAGGAATTTTCAGAATTGTATGTCATATAATGTTATGCTTAAGAGATTAAATTCAAATTAAATAAATGAAGATTCATTTCCGCCACAAGCAAAATTATTCTTTTTTCAAATCAAGTCCATTGCTTGTAGAAGGAACGCAAAATTATCCATTGTAAGAGTACAAATACTAATTTGAGAGTTAACTCGTGAACCCAATTGCTATTTAATAAATATTTATTAGCAAGTAGAGCAAAGTCCTCTTATTCTTATTTTATTAAAGTAAGGTAAATCCAGAAGTAAATAGTAAATTACCTAAGTAAACTAGATTAAATTATCCTCAACGTGGCCTTGCGCAGTTTGCAAAAGCTATTTTACAATAATTTTTTAAAATAATTATGTTACTGACAATTTCTATTGACTTTGACTAATCAGTTGGCTGGTTCATACGACGCTCCCTGAAGTCGCCGAAGCCATATGGTGAGTGCAGTAAAATTGTGGCGAGAGTAACTATATGCCACTTAGTATATGGGATGCATTTCTGTTTACTCGTACACTCCTTTCTACAAATGCTTGGTAATAATAAATAAATTTAATAAATTTATTGTCAAAAAACAGTACAAACTGCGTGTGACCACGTGGAGGACAATAAACTAATTTACTAAACGTGCTTGCTTACACGTGGTTACAAGCTCGAGTGACAAACACCCACGCCAGGTACTGGTCACAAGTACTAAGCTCGTGTAAACGGACATTTAGCTATCGAAGTCAACAATACGTTTATCAGTTTTGAATGAAATTTTTCAAAAATCGCTTTAGAAATATTTGATTGAAACTAGTTTAATAGTTCAGATATCGAGTAATAAAGTTTGGGTTAAGAGTAGTGTTCAAGTCGTCATTTGAAAACAGCTCCTAACCTCAAACATTTTCATTCACAATGATTAATCTTCACGTTTTGAAAAAACATTTATACAATATTCTAACCCAAGCAGAGATTAATCTAAATAATTTAAATATCGATTACTTTTAATTCTCAATATAATATTTCATGGACATACATATTTTAGTTAAAGGAAAAAATCCAATATTCAATAATCTAAAAATTGCGAATGAGCTTTTTCACTATCGATAATATCGTCGATCGTTATTGTGGTGTGTAAAAGTGTTGAATGAGTAAAATTCCTAGTGAAATTTCTAGTGACTACGGAATATAATCGCTAAATTGAGGGTTTAAACCCTATCAGCTTCAGTTATGAAATAGTTTAAGAAACCTATAGCTACTGAATTCTAAAGAACATTGTGTAATACTTCTAAAATCTGAAAAGTACCAGTGAAGTTGGTGTAATATTTCTAAAAAAAATTATAAAAGCAAAATTTTGTTTAGCAAAATATAGAGTAGATGTGAGGCATCGACTACCTTGAAATACTAAAATATATTACATAGTGTTTTATTGTATTTTAATGCTATTCTTACAGTTTTACTATAAAAATCCTTTTCGAATATTGACTCAATTTGAAAACAAGCCACATTCCAACAAGTTCTGCCAAGAATATGAGTTGAATCAAAACAGTTTTATATTTGCATATGTACTACGCGTTTAAAATCGGCTCAGGACTCCAGATCCACAAACTGGACATTATTTTCCCTTACGTCTTTCAAATGAAGACAAAATATTTTAATTCCTGAATAGCTCTTATTACTAAATATATCAAATTAATTCCATAAATTAATTTACTATTCACCTAGATGACTACCCACTGCTTTGCTTGCAAGAAAGTACTGATTCTTTTTTTCAAATCAATTCTGAATAACCATTAGTGTAAGAACAATATTAACAGAATTTCCATAAAATTGCTATGTATTTGTACCTTAAAAAATAGATGTGCTGAATATGAAACCTTGTAGTTCCGCGACTAACAAAATCCCCTAAAAATGGGAAGAAAAAAAATCCATACCAAATTTCGAAAAAGAAAAAACGTTTAGATTTTTGAGGAACGAACCTTTGGACCTTGAAAGTTTGAATTAACTGAGTGACACAGAATAACTATCGAGTGCTTACAAAACAATCCAAACTAATACATAAACATGTAATGAAAAGTGTGTCTGTGAGTTTGCTACGTAATCACGACTAAACCACTGATCTGTTCGTAATGAAATTTGGCAAGGATATAGTGAAGACGTTCAGAAAGAAGATAGGCTAATTTTTATTTTTTAAATGTGTGAAAAGACAGAAAATTATTTTGAGGATAAATATCGACGTAATCGGGAAAAGAGAGATATTTACTTACGCTGCCTAAACGGTTAGAGATAGGTGACAAGTATGAATGGCAATATTTTTTTTGCCTCAAAGAGTTCTAAAAAAATGTCCGCGACAGCATATGGCTGTCAACAAAGGTTAACTTAAATTAACGAAAACTTTGTACTACAAATAAAAGCGTTCAAATACTTCAATTTAGGAGTAAATTGAGAAGAAAAAGATCAATCATCATCAAATTTAATGGGTTAAGTCTTTAAAAATATAATGTGGGCGAATAGTTTAGATTTTACCTGTGTTTTAATGCAAAGGTGCAGCTGCGCAGTCTCTAGTAGTAATGTAATATGTTTGAGAGATTTATGCTATTTTGCTAACAAATTCTGCCGATTCATTTACCTTTAATATCCTGCTCAATTAATTTGTTGCTATATTAATGTTTCTTGTTACAATTTGTTTACATCTGATAACGAATCTAATCACGGGTCAAAACGTGAGTTCAAAAAAAACACAATAAAAGTATTGTGAAGATAATTTTGCTGAGAATACCTGCACAAGAATGAAGAGGTTCGAAGGACCGAATGTTTAGAAAAATGAGAGAATGAGGAAGGTGGATGAGGTGTGAATTAGCACTGTTTGCCAACAAACCATTTAATATGACATGCAATGATAAAGTGAAAAAAAAGAAGAAGATACAAAGCTGAATTTTCATGATACAGTGTGATGAGATTGGATGAGATGATCCGTTCCTTAAAATTCAGCTGGGATGGCGTATGTCAATGTCGAGTTCAATGGCTTTGAGTTGATTCCCAGTTGAGTTGAATTGAAGACCGATAAATTGAAGAGAAGATCTTCAAGTTGAGAATAATTCCTCCAGCTATTTCCTGGTGCAGGCTGAAGGAGAAGAGGTCGGCTTGCGTGCCTGCTGATGAGAGTACTAAAGCGAAGTGAGTTTGACACTTCAAACGAGGTTCTAAGAACTAAATGAATGCCAACATTGTTCAAACCTTTCTCTTTGTGTGCTCCGGGCTGCCATTGAGATCTGTCGATCGACTGCGTGACGTCACAGCTTGACCATTTATAGATTCAATGTCGTGGATATTACGTAGTTACGGAGGTTCTTGTACATGGTTCTGGCGATGTAGTGCAGCATCGTGGTTTACAAATATAATTAATAAATAGTTTGTAATTAATAGCCAGTGTTTCGAAAATGATCTTGCAGGTAACTAATAACAGGTACGCCTGGACTGGACGGACACCTTTTGCTTGCAGGTGAAACACACGCATGCGTAGTTAGTCAAAGGTGAAAATCCCGCCTTGAAGATAGTAATACTTTAGTTGCCTCTAGAATGCAGAGGCTTGCGGACGTGAAAGCGTTTAACCCTCTCTCCCGAAGAATAGTTCAAATTTACGCAGATAGAGGGCAGCATAAATCAAGCTACGTGAATTGCGTTCACGGCCGTAGCACCGCCATCCTACGCTTGGGTGCGTGGCGGTCGTTCGTCCTGCAAAGAAACACGGTTCAATTGTCTGTTATCATGGCTGCTGCGCGAAAAAACTCGAAACAATTCCGTAATTCACTGGTCTGAATTTATATTGTATTTTTTAAGTCTGCTGTCGTATGAGAAGCCGACCTTTTAGGAAGGAAATAAGTATTGTATCAAATATCATTGTTTTATATCAAATTGTATCAAATATTGTATCAAATATCATTTGTAGCACTTTTAACAATTTCAAAAACTATTTTCTTGCATGGTTGTGTTGCCGTATGGCTCATATTAATTTAGTTTTATGTGTACTCAACATTGGCACGTTTGTGTACATAAATTCTGTAGCCCCATCCTGGCCCGGGTTTTTCTCCGGTTTTCCTTCGGGTAGAGGCGGATTTATCATACAGGTTCTCTAGGCNGCTTATATTTTCATTCGCATTCTTTAAACTGTGAAGTATTTGATACTTGAATTATTGGCAAGGCAAATTAATTCTTCTCGACAATGAAAGCCTGCTTTTTATAAGCGCCAATGATATTAATTCTCTTTTTCTCAACAATAGGTGTATATGCCTTTTTTGGAGTTATCTTCTTCCACTCATTCTTGTAAAAAAACATGCTTCAGATCAACAACGCAGACGTCCAGAGTCCAGAGCTGAATTTCCAAGTTATTTTTTCTGTGTGTTATTTGTGAACAGCCAGGCATATTAAGTGCAATCATTTCATCTATTTTTTAAACTCAAAGTTGTAAAATTTGAATAGACCTATGAGACGGGAAAAATTTTCTACAGAAGTCCTACAATTGTGATGTCATTCATTGTACACAAAGAGTATGTGATTCATAGATGATACACTTGTCTGATAACATAACACCAAAAATATGTCTGAACAGCATATTGATCGACCAAGAAGTGTCGTTAAGTTATAATTTATCATAAACTCTCTGCATTATCAAGAATTTTTTTAATGATTTTATGAACATTTTTTTACCTAGTTTGAAATAATGTGCTCCATACAAATAGAACCTGAGAAAACCTGAGAATGTGCGGTTGAATTTCCAAGTTATTGACATATCCGTCATATGAGTTACTTGGTGGAAACAGATGCCCAACTAAAAGTGTACTTTTTTTTTCGTCAATGGACTTAAGATAAACGTTGAGCTGTTCCGGATCCGTTTTCAAAAAAGGAAGTATATTTTTGTCTCTTGCAAGTGAAATGAGTTTGTCACGCGATATCGTACATTCTGGTAGGATTAAATTTGTTGTAGTATGTCGTACAATCTGTAGGATTAAATATTTAAAAAAATATTAATTTCAATATTTAATTATACTTAATATATGTACTTTTATAAAAGTTTATTCATATAATAAGAATATAATTCAATAATTCTTTTAAAAAGATTCATGTTACATGTTTCATGTTAATCACATAAGTTTTACACAATCTTGATGTTTGGGTTCAGCTGAAGTGATATCTCACAAACAAGACATTTTTTTCTGTCTCTGCTCACTTATCATATTTTTCAATTATTTTCTGCTACGATAATAGTGTGGATTTAACATTAGTTCTTACCTACGGCTTGACAAAACTCATCTCAACCCCTCATCCAATATTTTTTTGTTTGCAATAAATTGATTAAATCTATTTTAGACATTGAATAAGAAAAAGTCTATTCAAATGTATTAAAGCAACTAATCTGAACAAAATATTGAAGAAAAAACTATTAAAATCAAAATATTAACATATAAATGAAACAACTAAGAATGACTGGTGTGTTTCCCAAGGTTATTTCAATAAAAAGATGTGAATGGTTCAATTCGTCGAAATTCATTTTGAACATGACTAGCAATATTGGTGTACTGCTCATTTGTGGGACGTCTGATTCTCGGAAACATCCATTCTCCATCTGTGCCCAGAGGTTGTCGAAGCCAAAAAACATTTCCTGAATATGGTTCGTCTATTTCCGGATAATAATCCCGCACCAAACTCTTAGCTTCTTTTTCCAAATTTTCCAACTCCCAATACGTAACTGTTGTTTCTTCTTGTATAGGAATAGATAAAACAAGCTGTTGCCACAAGAGAGTGCCAAGACCAAATCCCATGCACCAAAGCCACAAGTGCCAAGAGAGTTTTTTGGTCCAAAACACAAACGATCCGTATTCGATAATCAATACTTGTACTATAAATGTCGTCATCCAAATTAGTAAAAATAGCCAATTTCTGTGTATTCCATCGAATATATTTCTTTCGCCATTTACCTTACGACATGCAATTTCGTTGAACAAAGTCATCATCACGAAAGTATTGAAAATGACCGTGTAATGTTCAGTAGGAGCCCTAGCGAACTGTCCAGATTCAATTCTTAAAAATCTATCACCTACAAAAAGAAGAAGGAAAACAACCACAAGCTGATACACTGATTGGCCTATTATATTTCTCATCATTATGTTCGAAACAAGAGATCGAGTGCGACCATACGGCTTACGATCCAAGAGTTTAATAGTTGGTAACTCAGTGGCTAGGGCCAATGACGCCAGTGTGTCCATCACCAGATTCACCCACAACATTTGTACGGCGCGCAATGGACTTGTTTGCACAGCACATGCACCGAAGAACGCCAAAGTCACGGCAACTACATTCACCGTCAATTGGAACTGCAAGAATTTGGCGATGCAGTCGTACACGTTACGTCCCCACATGACCGCGCTGACGATGCTGCTGAAATTGTCGTCCGTGAGGATGATGTCGGATGCCTGTTTCGCTACGTCGGTGCCCGCAATGCCCTGCGACAAAAACATTAATAATATTAGTTGGTACACAAACGAGATATTTGTCCAGTAAAATATTTCACCTGAATTATTTACATTCTGTAGTTTAATTTGCTGCGGTGTAGTTTACCCATACTAATATATAAATACGTACCGCGAAACTGTGTCTGTCGATTTGCTACCTGATCACGAGTAAACCACTCAACTGATCGTAAATAAATTTAGTGAGGAGATAGTTTAGATATGCAGGATGAATATGGGTTAACTTTTATTTTTTTATGTTTAGTAAAAGAAATAGAAATGGTTTTGGACAATAAATGTCGATAAAATCCGGAGAAAAGAGAGTTATATTCGCATATGCTGCCTAAATGGTTAGGTAGGTGACAACTGTAATTGGCTACATTGTTTGCCTCAAAGCGATCAACAAAAAAGTCTATATCTGTCTACGATCTACGAAAGTATATATCTGTAAAAATTAACTCGAATTATCGAAAATGAAACTTATTAAAAATAAAAGTGTTAAAATACTGTTATAATGCATGTGTTTTTCTGGTTGCTATCTGATCACGAATAAACCACGGAACCGATCGCAGTGAAATTTAGCGAGGAGATAGTTTAGATACCCAGAATGAACATAAGGCTCCTTTTTATTTTAAAAATGTGTGTTTAACGAGATAGAAATGGTTTTTGACAATAAATATAGATGAAATCGAAAAAAGAGTTATAATCGCTTACGCAGCCTAAATGACTTATCCCACAACAGTCAAACTTATCCCACAACAGGCCCCGAAGGTCTATGGGGTTCGCGGAGAGTAGAGCTCCGCAATTACTTGACCTCGGTACTAGGAGGAGGAGATGTGGTCAGTATCTCGGTCCAACCGGTTTGACCCCAGGGTACTCATTTTACAGCAGGCTGAGTAGACCTGGGAGTCAGTCTGGATGTTGAGGTGTGATGAAAATCACCCACCTCACCGGTGTTTGAACCCAAGCCATCAGCTCAGAGCTCTACTCTCTTTGAGCCACGCTGACTCCTAAATGGCTTCAGATAGGTGATTACAATGAATTGCAATATTGTTCACCTCAATAGTGTACTACAAAAAAAGTCCGCGACAGCCTGTCTATCTACAATAATTAATCTAAATTTTCGACAAACGTTATCAAAAATAGAAATGTTAAAATACTTCAATTTAATTGAGTAATTCAAAAACAAAAACACTCAATCATCAACAAATTTAATGTATTTTTTGTTTTGTGCATTTTACAGATATAAAACATCTTTAAACTGTAAAATTGTGACTAATAGTTAAGATTTTTTAAGAATTTTAATAAATTGATGCAGCGGTGTCATGCCCCGGAAGCGAAAATTCGACCGGGGCGTCTACCGCGAGATGGTATCGTGTATACAGTCAAATATTTTATTAAATTTGTATTATTATGAATTTTAAAAATCAGGATGCTGTTCATGTTTTTAAAAACTAATAAGTATTTTGATCTTACAAAATAGGTAATTTCATTTTCTCCTGAGTGAAAGAAGATTGGTCTAAGAAAAATCCCTGGCAATGCCGTGTTATCAGCTAGTTTATTTATATATGCCTAAGTGCGTCTTTCACCAGCGTTCTCATCGGTCGGATAGCATTACTCGGATAACTTATCCGCCCGGTAATTGTATTTTGTCTTTCACCACGCTCTAGCAGTTGGATAGTTTCGCTATCGGAGAGCTAACTTTAACCGATCGATAGGTGCGCGGATAAATGATATCGGGAAGATATATTTCAAATATGGACGGCCAATAACCTTATTTTTGATAATCTTAAAGATCGTAAGTTTCTCTTCTGCAATAATCTTCCTTTGAAAAAAAAACGATATTACTATTTATATTAAAAAAATAAATAAAAAAACTCTCAAATTAAGTAAGAGATACAGAAATAAAAAACAAATAGCTAAAGCTTACGAAATGTTTGTATGTTATGGTGATGTCACAGTAGATATACAATTTAGTTGAAAAACTCTTAATTGATAATTTTTTAATGTTTTGATATTGTGACTTTGGGAATTTTTCCTTTCTTTGTTATTTTTCAATTAATGATTCCTTTGAGTTTCATGCATTTTCTGTCCGTTTGTCGACGATCACCTGTACGCATTGTAATATTTTACGTGACAGAATCTGGTGTTTTGTAAACAAACCGTGTCACTGCCTCCTACGATCGTATCTTTCGTAAGCAATTCATTGTTAATTCTGATAAAATTGGCATCGCCGTAAGGTTTGCTACCGAGTCGCCTTAATCGATGGATAAGTGTGGTGAAAGACGCAAGATCTATCTACTGGTTAGTGAACACTCAAATAGTTATCAGCTCGCTAGGTGCTCAGCAGATAGTGGAAGAGTAGTGAAAGACTGCCTAATACGAAAGTGTGTCAGTCTATTTGTTACTTAATCACGACTATACTACTGAACCGATCGCGATGAAATTTAGCAAGGATGCAGCTAAGATGTTCAGGATAAACATAGGTTAACTTTTATTAAGAAAATGCGTGAAAAGAAAGATAGAAAATGATTTTGATCAGAAATGTCAACGAAATCGGGCAAAAAGAGAAGTATATTTGTTTATGCCGCATAAACGGTTAGAGATAGGTGACAACTATGAAATACAATATTGTTCTTCTCAAAGAGTTTAACTACATTATCGTCATAAATTTATTGAAAATAGGAGCGTTAAAATACTTAAATTTAAGAGAATACTTAAAGAATGAAACAATTAATCATCATCAAATTTAATAGTTTTTTTTTGTTTTGTTTTGAGCATTTAACAAAGATGAAAAACATCTTTTAATCGTACAATTTGGACGGATGGTTTAGATTTTAAAATCGTTTTAATGAAGTGGTGCAGCCGCGCTGCCAACGTTGTGTCTTGCCATGGAAGCGAAAATTCGACCTGTGCGTATCCTAGCGAGTGGGTTCGTTGGACTAACGAGTAAAAAAATCCGGGAAAAGCCAGGTAATTAGCTAGTAAAATATAAAATTATAGTGTGTTTTTAGAACGGCTCTAACGATTTTTGTGAAATTAACAGGAAAGATATTATGGCATGGAAAGGCCATAATATCCTTGTCATATTTTAGTCTTTTCTAGAAAAGATACAGCCCGAAGGAGACTGAAAGAGGTTTCAATAGAAGAAGACAAACAAAAATTTGAATTATGTCTTTGAACTTGGTAACCGAAAATAACAACCAAATATTTTCAAGAGTGGTGACAAAGTGTGGTCATCATATTACTGAAATAGTGGCGTACGCTCGGCAAGTCAGCTATTAATAGTTATGTATCTGGAAATGTATATACTCGTAGTTGTACTTAGAATTCGTAACTGAAAGAGTTGTAGCACATCTGCAGAGGTAAATAGTTTAATCAGAAGGAAAGAAGGCATCTAATAATTGTTTAATTATTACTTTTAATTCGTGATATTCTGAATGTGACCTACAACGGATGGAAAATATGAACTAGTGTATTTTTCATTATGCTTGTCTTCGGATTCGGATTTTTATAGAGTGACAATATTATAAAAGAATCCTTTTATACTTTGATATATGTGTGGTAGTAAACAATTGTTTCTTTAGTTTTAGAGATAATTAATTTCCTCGCAACCGGAATATTTTTTAGAAATTTTATTTAATAAAATACTTCAATAAACAACAGCGTCAAAAACCAATGAAAATTTGTGTGTATTTGTTGAAATAATAAGCGACAAATTAGTTAGTAATTACAGGAAAATATATCACAAGATACGTTTTGTCTACACCGTTGGTACCGTGTCATCTCTGTTAAAAAGGCCACGCAGACAAAGACACTTTTGCATGGTTAACAAAATTTCTATCTCTAGCAACAGATTTTATGATGTCTCCGTTGTCTACTCCTGTACTTTTGCCACGTTTAGGAAAAAATAAACCCGCTACCGACAGTGTTTAGATATAGTAGTTCATTCAGAAAACTAAGTCGCTGACTCGTAGATAAAAAATCTGCCTTTTTACCCTGGGTTTCGAACAGACACCGTTTAATGACGATCATTCTAACTGTAAAAAGCAAAGTACATGAGAAATTCCTCAATCTTCTCCCTATTCTGGCCCCCAAGAGACAAAATGACGCTATTTGCTGTTCACAATCACGTGTTAGTCGAAGGGTCACTAAGCACCCCAAGTCACTTGTCATTATACGTCACTACGCTATATATCTCCGACATTAACCGATATTATTTGATATTTATTAATACAATTTCTGTAATGGATCGGTGCGTTATTACTACAACGTTCGCAGTTTTGGGGAAAGAATATCAAAATAAAATTTAAAAAATTCGTTTGTCTTCTTTAATTGTAACTTCACTACACAGATAACGATCTAAAGATACGTACCATAGCAAACCCAATGTCAGCTTTCTTCAGTGCGGGAGCGTCATTTGTGCCGTCACCAGTTACTGCCACAACTTCTCGCCCTGCATGAATCTTGCTCTCAATAATACCTTCAACTAACGTATATTTGTCAGCGGGAGTGGATCTCGCCAAAACTCGCAAATGTGGCCACAATTCATCCAGCAACTCCTGGCGAACATTTCCTTCGCCGTCCCTGATTCTTGAATTGAATTCTTTGCTCTCGATAACTAAACTTGCATCTCCTGGTTTTATAATCCCGCATTGGAGAGCTATGCTCCTAGCAGTATTGATATTATCTCCTGTAATCATGCGAACAGTGATTCCTGCTCTCTGACACATTGCAATAGATTTTGGAACTTCCGGTCTCACGGGATCTTCTATCCCTACGATGGCTAAGCCAGTTAAATTACTGACAATCCAGTCTTCTCCATCCCAATCAATGTCTCCCGTTATGGAGGTCTCATTAGGTGCTACTTCAGGAGATTGTACAAAATCACGGTACGCCAGGGTAACCGTTCGCAAACTATTGGAGGACATGAAATCAATCACCTTCCGTCCTATACGTTTCTTCATCTGGTCAGTTAACTTAATCAATCTACTGTTATTTCCATAAAAATATGCACATTTTTCCAAAACCACTTCTGAAGCTCCTTTTGTATAGAGACGAAAACCTTTTGGACTTCGAATAACAGTGCTCATACATTTTCGTACAGAATTAAATGTGTAAACTCGTACAAATCGATCTTGAGGATGATTATTCCTTATTTCATTGTAATTTTGTCCCAGTGCTTGTACAAAACCTAATAAGGCACATTCAGTTTTGTTACCTGTTTGAGACGGCAAACCACCAGCTGCCTGTGCTGGACCGATGATCGATGTGTAAGCAGTATTAACAGATATTCCCTGAGCTAGTTTATGTGCAACTGCTCCAGGAATATCTGAATATGAAGGAACGTATCTTCGCAACACTTCTCCCAAGTATGACTGGGTTACAGTCATCCTGTTTGTTGTCAGAGTGCCCGTTTTATCTGAACATATCGAAGTAGCGTTGCCCATCGTTTCGCAGGCATGCAAATGCCTGACTAGGTTATTATCTTTCATCATTTTCCTCACAGAATACGCCAACGAAAGCGTCACGGCCAACGGTAAACCTTCTGGAACAGCTACAACTAAAACAGTGATGCCGACAATAAAAATTTTAACATATTCGTAAGCATGATTCCAAGAAATTTGTTGGTGGTATATATAAAATGATACAATAGTATACTGTAAAGTCATGATTATAACAACCAGAACGGAAATAAATGATCCCACGTATCCTATTAACAAAGCGAGTCGAGTTAGTTTGACTTGCAACACAGTAACATTATCCCCTTCTTTTTTTGACTTGGCAGAATTTAGAAGCTCCATAATGATACCTGATTGAGAATTAGGACCCACAGCTGTTACAACTATTTTACCACTCCCTTCCATGACGTTAGTACCTGATAAAATCATTGGATCAACATCAATTCCCTTCTTCACGTGATCGGATTCTCCTGTGAGTGTTGATTCGTCAACACATAAATCACTACTTTGAATAAGAATCCCATCAGCTGGAATGGCGTCTCCATATTTAATTAAACATATATCTCCAACAACGATATCCGTTAAGAGGATTTCTTTAACAGTTCCACTTCTGATCACTGAAAACTTTTGATCCCCTTCTATTTGTCTCTGTAAACCCTGAAATTGTTTCTCTTTGGACAAGTTGTTCAAGGCAGTCACAAGAACAACAACTATTACAGATACAAGGATTCCCACCCCTTCAATCCAACCATATCGTTTTTCTTGGTCATTATCTCCATCAGATGGTTTCATAACTGATAATAATATAGAAACAACTGCGCACACTTGAAGTACTATGAGAGTCGTGTCTTTCATTGCATCCCAAACGAAATGCCAAAATGTTTTCGGTTTCTTCGGTTGTATAACATTTTCACCAAATTCCTTTTTTCTCGCTTTTAAGTCATGTGATTCTGTGAGACCTTTCACGGGAGATGTGTTAACAAAGTAGCAGATCCCCTTGTAACCTCCTAATCGAGCAACAACATTTTTTGCATCTTCACTCCGGTACTCCATTAACTTTCGAAGCTGCATCCTCGTTATATGGAATTTCGAAGGATCACTTGCCATTTTCGATGATTTTTACACTATACACAAGTTTTCACAATACAATCAACACTACTTTAAAAACTTTAATGCAACGTTTGTTGATTGTGTTATTCACTTAAGAACAAATAAAACTATGTAAATCATTGTACTTCCAAGATGTGCTGGTAACTAAGAACACAGGAGTGGAAGCTTCTTCAGTCTCCTGGGTAAGAACGTAGCTTCACAATTAACTTTGAAATATTAATCTCTAATAGGATATTTTCTATGACCTTCTAAACAAGTCACTGCCTTCTGTACAACTCCTGAAATTTGTTACATATCCGGCAGAGAATTAGCGCGCAATTTGAATTCTGCCACGTTACCAACACAACATAAATAAGCTCAAATACTCTGTCAGTACAACCGGTGCTATTCTCGAGAGATAAATGATCAAAAAAAAGTTTCATTATTCCGTGATCATATTAATAATATTTACACAAAGCCAAAATGTCGAAAATTTAGAAAATATTTAGTTAATAATTATTAATGAAAATATTTTAATTAATTAATAATTATTAATGAATTAGTAAATATTAATTCTGATAGTGTTATCGTGCATTATGTAATCTAATTAAAAACTTAACGACCTTTTATGAACGAATAATATTTTTATTTTTTGTGAATAGCTCACTACATTTCGATACCGCGTGAGCTGACGACGCTTTTCGTACATACCCCACTCCATGAGTGCCAACTCCTGTGTATAGTCTACTTGAATCATACCTTGAAAAGTCGCGATCGTCAATTACTGTCGACAGGAAACAAGTGCAGAATAGCAAAGAACACGACCTACTTCATCACACTAGAGATCGTCGTATATAAACGATAATCAGTGTTCAAGTAAGTCTTGGCATAAAAGCTAGAAGAGAGAACTCGACGACCACGCGGCGATTTGAATTATGTTTACATTGTTTTCTGAGTAGATGTTAAAAGTAATGGGAAGCATTGAACAGTTTTTATGGTGATTATCATGTAATTTTATGACATATTTTTAATAAGTAAGTTATTTTGATATTCAGAAAATGCGTTTCTTTTTAACAAAACATCATTTTACAAAATATACTTGAGATTAGCATGTTTCTTTAATTAAATTGTGTTAAGGTTACACTTTCCCATTATGCTAATGTACACATATAGAACTATACAAAACGAGAAGATTTTTTGAGAAGAACTAGGAAGACATAGGAAATGTATTATATTTTGAAAACAGTTTTATTCTTGAGGATTAATATTCTTCTATTTAGACCAACAAATAAATAACAAAATTATGTCATTTCGCCATCGACTATTTATTTTAGTAATCATCAGGGCTCAATGAAAAAGAAGAAAAAATATACACTAGTCTATCCAACCACATGTTTACTTACCATCTCAATGTGACCTCACACATTTTGACATTTGCTGGCCTAAATGCAAAAATATCAATCCCCAGCAATTATTATGGTCGATAACATTTCAAGTAAGTTGTATTCTTGCATTCTCGTGCCTTTAAATTTAATAAAATAAATTTGGTTTCCTTTGGCATCTTGTTTCCTTAACAGGCAAACCCCTCATGAATACCACTATCAAAATGCAAACTCATTTTTGTATATCAAATTAAATAATAATAAAAGATAAGGAATAATGTATTGATTTTTACCAGGCAAAGTGTCATCGTAAATCGTTTCAAATGATTCTTAAACACACTATATGTGAGTGAAGTTTAAAATACAAAACGTTATAGTTTATGTTTTCGAACGGAGTTAAAGAACAAATACATGGAACCTCGTAATACGAGTATATACAGTAGAGTCATCCAGTAATGAATTCGTATCAATTTCGTCATCGCTTATTTTAGCATGTTAAATAGGTCACTGCGTGTCCTTCCGTTGCTTTCTCTCGATTTTACTACCAAAGAATTTTAGAATGGCACAACCTAAATTCAATCGCATCTTTCTTTTCACTCCTCAATCATTGGCAACGTCTCCTCATTATGCGCAAATAGTCTGCTCACAATATTCAAAGCAACTGTTATCTAAGTGTGCTACACACACTAAAGTTATAAAATATGCATTTCCCCCTTGCTTTAAATAAATTTCATGTTTACATAAACGCAGTTTTCACTGGTGTGTCTATTTAGAAATATTTATTAATTATTATTTTCTTTTAAATATTCATGTGGTTAAATTTTCTCATAATTTTCACTATGATGTAGTTTCGGGAGAATGGACTGACAAATTTTAAGACCATGTGATTGTGAATTCTGAATTTTTCCTTTTTTGTGTTTCAAGGACAATAACACATTACGTTCAAACTAAAAAGTACGTTTTTCAATATTTTTCGTTATTCATGTCTAATACGATGAGATCAGGACACCATATACTGGGGAGAAAGTTGAAAAAGGATGTAAAATGGGGAAGCGGAGAAGGGACACGAAGCAGGGAGAATATCTGGAACGAAGGGGTGTGGACGGCATGCCGGCGGGGGTGTCCCCTACGACCGGTAATGCGTCCGTTAATATTCCGGCCACAAGAGAGAAACCAGGACGGCGGGGGGCGGGGGCGGCCGGAAGAAGCCCTCGGTCCCATCTGAAACTTGGCGCAGCCGCGGGCAGATGGCTTTCCTACCGAGCCTAACACCTCTCTCTTGCACGAAGTCACAGAAACGATGACGGAAACCACAATTCTTCAAAGACACGTAATCTATGATTGCAGAAAAATGTTATCACGTAAATATTCACATTTTTAGTGTCAAATAAATCAATATTTTGTTACAAAACCAAATTATTGTTCCGTGACGTAAATCCATCTCGTGTTTATTGAAAATAATAATTTTACCTACATATTGTATAATATGTTATACGGAGCTACTCTATTTTAATATCTACTCTATACAATAATTCTGAAGAAGATATTTGTGATTCGGGTCAGAGAAACTGTTCTGTTTGTTTTGTGATATTTCTTTAAATCGAATATATTAAAGAATTCGACAGAGAAATTTCATTGATGGACAAATCAAACGAATCCATAGATCCAAATAGAAAATTTGAAACGTTTAGAATTATGTGCATGATGTTATGAACATTTCAGGCGTAAAGGGATATTTTTGGAAAAAGATAAAAGTGAACAAAATTATTGTTTTAAATCAGCATTTTTTAAATTTATTGACCATGATTCAATCCATCCCATTTTTCTTCTTATATTGTATGGTAAATGAAGATATTAGCTGTTTCCCAATAAGCTAGCGTACTTAGTTTTCGTCTTCATTGAGTTTCTCTAGTTAAGATATAGTGCCTTCCCAGAGTATTACATTAAATGTTTTTATGTATCTGACAATATTTGATATTAACACGGAAATTTAAAAAAGAGCAAATACTTATATAGTCGTTGATAAAATGACAAAAAATCAACTTTTCAGGATGCGGCAAATGGTTCTTCCTGCGTAGCTAGCTGACTCCAAGAAGAAATGACTTTTCAGATAAAAAGAAACTATTCCTTCACTTCAATTACATTAAATCTTTCTTAGCTAACATTTATTTCTAAGCCATGTGGCACTAATTGGCATCAATGGGAACATGAAAAAGCGATCCCAAGAGGACCAGTGACGGTCTCTAGTATATGTCCAGACGTATGAATTCAAAGTGAATTATTTATAATTTACAGGTCTAACTACATATTAAAAGTACAATTAAAAGTACATTAATAGATAAACAACATACGTAAACAGGCTTCCTTATTATGAGTCTTTTATTTTTTAAATAAATGGATTTCAAATGACAAAGTACGTCAAGCAAATTTAAACTCCGGACCGCTGCAGTGTTGCAAAATAGACATATAGCACCTAATATAAATGTTAAATAGCTATAAATCTTAACAATAATACAGTCCTCACATCAATCACGCAGTCTAAATGAATCCGACGATAAGTCTTTCACGTGAAAAATAAAATATTATCATTAAAAATATGAGCTCTTGTTTATAAATTTTAAATAACTTTAATTCTAAGTTGTAGGTCATGAGCAGATACAATTCTCATAACAGCTTTAAAAGATTCATCCGCGAGCCTTGATCTCAAAAGGGATTTAGTGAGCTGAATTTTAAAAAACTGTTCGCATGAGCAAGTATTGTCGACCACCGGTATAATTTCACCAAAAAACGCACTTTTGTTCTCTCAAGAGTGCAGATAAACCTATGACGCATAGTACATGTCCCATTCGTAAGAAGAAGGAATATTTTCAACATTAACATCAAAACGAGTTAAAAGTAAAGTGAATTTGTCTCCGAAATCATCAAAATCTTTGAAACTTTGGGTGAATGTTTCTTTCAAGTCACCAAGGGAAATTATTGCCATACTTCGTTACATTTATTTTTTATACTTTTTAAACACGGTAAAGTTTTTAAATTTATTTTCTTGAACTCTCATAATCCTGTCCCTCAATGATATTACCACTGTCTCTTANAATGATATTACCACGTTTTATGACCTTCGTCCTTTTTTCACTTTCAATAAATTATAAAAATTGTTGTCTAAAATCACAATTGTGAGACCCAAACATTTTCATTCACATGAAAAATGATCTGGTTTGAATGACAAAATTCATATCTTTGTATGTTGTTTTCTTTGCACAAAATAATCATTTTTGCAAATATTACATTGAGCTTCATACACCTTCGATTGGCTGAAGAAATATCAACGCCACTTGAAGGCAAACAGTCTGAATAATTTTCCGCTTCTCGTACATATCTATAAAACACTCTACACGATGGTTATTAATATAAGAAAAATGAGCGGTAAGAAAGAAATGAGCAACGCAGGCAGTGCCCCACTACTGCGCGTGCGGCAATTCCCTCCACTGTAAGGTGGTTGACAGAAATTGTACTAAGCATGTACACGTAAATGCACGCAAGAGCAAATTATCTGAACAGGCAGCTATGACCATTCCTGCGATAAAGGTTCTAAAACCTATTTTCGACTATATAGTTTAGAAATGAAAATAATTCGTATTTAACATGGTGACACGTTCCAAAGAATAGATTTGAATTAATAAATATTATTTTCAATCACTGTCAATTCGCGAAATCGTATTCAAATAATTTATTTCTCTTTAATTTCTTGTCGCGCATGAGTTGATTGATTAACTACACAGAAATAATCATCAAAATAGTAGGAAACAAATGTCGTCTATTCACCTTCACTCAATTATTCATCCTGAAATACCATACATGAGAAATTTAGAACAAATTTGGAAATTCTCATTGCTCTGAAAGATAAACTGAAACCACTTAAAACCATTTACAGGTATTCAAGACAGTTTAACGAAACAAATTTATCCATGTTTACAAATTATTTGCGTGAGGAAACTTGGAAAGATGTTTACAATTGCTAAAAAGCACCGACGGCAAATTCAATGTACTTATTTCAACATTTCTAAATATTACAAGTGTATATTTCCAATAAAACACAAATTAATATACACAAAAAAGTACAACAGATGGATCACCCAAGAGATAAGAATTTTCTTAAAAACAAACGCCGTTTATATTATCTTCCAAAAACAAACACCGTTTATATTATCTTTCAAAACTCTATATCCAACCATCCGAATTCCACGATCATTTCCGTAAATATAAGACTATTCTCCGAAAAGGAGTCTATGCAGCTAATGTAGTGGAATGTGACAGGCAGATACTAAAATCGAACAACCGGACCAAAACCATGTGAAATATTGTAAAAAATTACACGACACCTGAAAATCGCGAAAAAACATTTCCCTACTAAACGATGACAAAATCGTATCAAATCCACTTGACATCGCAAATTTGTTTAATTCTTATTTTTCATAAGTAGGTAAAATAACTAATTCAATATCTCAAAACAATGTCCTCCGAATATATCCACCCACGTGCCCCATTCGATGTTCACTTCCGAAACTAACGCCAGTGAAATCATGAAAATCATCAGTTGATTAAAAAACTAATTTTCAACAGACATAGATGATATACCCGAATTTAATATTAAATTTTCGTCCCACGTTATATTAAATCCACTCATAAGATATTTTTATCGGAAGACGTGTTTCCTTACTTCCTAATTTAAGAGAGTTAAAGTGGACCTTCATACAAGAAAGGATACAGACACAATGTTGGTAATTATCGACTAATTTCTCTACTACCTACTTTCTCAAAACCTACTGGCACGGTTTTGTACATTAATTCTGTAGCTCCAGCCTAGCCCGGGTTTTTCTCCGGTTTTCCTTCGGGTAGAGGCAGATTTTTTAATAGAGACTCACTAGGCTCTTGTTTAGAGACGACCTCAATTGAAATAATTATTAGCGAATTTAGTGTTATTTAATAGTTACGAATTATCAACAATACTTTCCAAATGATTTATAGTTCGATAATAATACGTACTTGTGAAATGACTTTTCTGTACTTAATTAACTTTTCTGTGCAATATTTGTTGGTATTTGTTAATACTATAATACGTGTCGAACTATTTTTTATCGTTAGAAGTATGTTGAAATGTTAAATCCGCCTCTGCCTTAGGACCCTTGAACAGAATTTATGGGATGGTCCGTTACTTGCTTCCGGAGAGTAAATTAGTTTATTGTCCTCCACGTGGTAATATGCAGTTTGTAACTACCTTTTTGGCAATAATGTTTTTTATTGTCCTTAACATATTTCACTGCAGACGGACATAAACGTGTTATTTTTGTTTATGTTGCTAGATATTTGAATAGTTCCTATATTATTGCGATATTGTATGTTTTCAAGTAAATGAAAAACAAAAAAATATGTTTATCCTAAGGTCTAATTGTTCGTTCGTTTTCGAACGTTAAAAGTTTAACGTTTTATAGATATTGTATTTTCGATATAGAGCAGGGGGAAGTTACAAGTAGTGACTACTAAGTAAACGTAAAATTACATTCAGATTGAGCTTAGGGGATAGATACTAAATGTTCTTGACATTTAAATAATTTTATGACCCAATTAGATAAAATGTAGTATGTTTGGTTTGTGAAATTTTTACTTACATCACGTGAAAGAATACGAACTAATTATCTTTTAAATAGTCCTTCCGTCCTGAATTTTTAATGTCTTCCCACGTCTAACATTGAAACGATACCTATCCCCAAATTTTCTTCAACATTTTATGATCCCAAAATCCTCATATCCGACAATATAATACAATTTAAAGTTCGTCCATTAATCAGATCTCCCACAGCCATATTCTTACCTATCGAATAATATCCCCCACAGGCTGACACGTCCATTTCGTTAATGACTCTGAGGAGCTCGGATTCTTGCTCTCGATTTAATTAAATTAGGACATTAAGTGGAGCCATAAAGTTGCCTTATGGTTCCTGCAGCGAAGAGGTCCCATTGCGGAGTGGTTATCGAAGACCGATGGGACAGTGGCGGCGGTGTTCGCGGCGCAGCTCCACCCGTCCTCCCTCACAATTTTCCTTCTCCTGCTACCTTCTGAGACCTCGATACCCAATCTACAAGGGTTTTAAGAACTTTATTAATGTTTCATATTACATCTGTGATATTAAGTTTTTCGCTAAACGAAATATCCTTTTTGTTGGTTTTTAAGACATTTTTGTAAGATTAGTATATTTTTTTTTGTGCACGAAGAAATTAAAATGTAAAGGCAGATGAAAGAATGAAAGTAAAAATTAACAGTAGAAGGAATCTTCCATACGTAAGGTCAACAACTCTCTCAGGCATTGCAGGAACTTTTTGACCATCACGTCAGCTAAATGGTATACTCGACATTGTAATTTTGTTCTGAATAAAAGACTTTATTATGAGCATTGAATCGCGGACCGAGATCTTGTAACCTTATGACAATGTTTTCGGAATTCAGGATTGTATTTACACGGCTGCGTTTGTTTGAGAGCTTTTGTCTGGAGGGCATTGATCCGAAAGGCAAAGAAAACGAGGATAAAATTACAAGCGAGAGAGGCTCTAAAAATGCTTTACTACTATACAGGGGGTGTATGTTCTTAAAATACATTCATTAAAGACCTCCAAGTTACTTATGTTGGCCTTTTCTTGGAGATTTTAATCTTGTACGCAATATTGTAAGAAAAATTTTAATAAGCGGTAAAATACAAGTACAATGAAAAAAAGACTTAATTAACTCGCGATTATTTCGAAATTATTCTGTCCTTCATCAAGACGTCTTGTATGTTCAAAAATCTTTTGATTACGTGAATAAAAATGTATTTTTGGATAAATGTGATGAAAAGTGTGGAGGTACTGAAGATAAGAGAAATATTGTGGAGAATGCTGCATTGGTCCTGCATATTTGTGAGTAATATTGAGAGCATATAATGATATTTGAGAAAGAAAATATTTCATAACGATATCAGAAGAAATATAGAATATATTCATAAGGACGGCGATTCAATTTTTTTATTCGTGCTGACCAAATCCCGATGACAAAAATGTATGATCTAAGTCATCAAGGAAAATATAAAATTAATGAAAATGGTTTATATGCGCTGTGTCAAACACTTAGTCATTAAAGTGAGTTTTTTCCCTAGTGAAAAAAGAAATAGCTTCTATTGAAATCAAGCGCATGAGTAAACCCCAGAGAAAAATGGTTTCATCGTCCAATGCTGTGTTGGACCAACACAATCGAAATTATTCCATAGTTAGGTTAATGGTCGATGAGAAAAGAATCGTGGTCGAACTACATTGTGATGAGGTAGAACGGTTATTGGTCAAGGAGCGCAAACGGGGGCTGGAGTAAAACGCATGCTCTGTGGTCATGTCTTCCATATTTCATGGAGATCCACAACAACGCGCTCCCAGTGGAGAGTTCAGCAAACCAATGGGACGCTGACGGAAAGGAATAATGCACGGAAGAAATGTCTAACAGCCAACGTTATCGTTCCTGCATTGGAAAGCAAATAATGGAAAGCGTTTTGTGTGCTCAGAGAACACTCATGTTTTCTTCATTTCTACAGCGTGTGCGAAATTCCTTTATACCTTTGTGAATTATGGACTCATTCTGATTCGAAATTTAACACGGTTTCTCTTATACATTCTCTTCCCAGGATAAAGGTTATCCCTTATTTATCAATAAGCTGAAACTCGTATATCGTTAATTGCTTGGAAATATACGACTCATTGGACACTTGATTTTGATTAGCTAAAAATTAATAACTAATTCAAAATATATGAGTATAAAAATATATTGTAGACACAGTAAAAACAAGGCTATAAGACAAGAGTCTCAAGAATATAAGACAAACAAAGCATATTGCTAGTATTTTTTGTGAGTCTCACTCATTAATGCGGAATTAATTTTACTTGATATCCTGAGCTTATCGCAGTGATATTGGTATTATTTTGTTAGGTGTGTGAACATCTTTGTTTTCCCATTTTAGTGTTGTGTCAGCTTTGATATGACGTTTCAAAAATTACGTTTTTACTTTCATTGACCTGCTTAATCTCGTCTGTACAAGTATGGATAGAAGTCGATTCATTTTCGTGTATCATTAATTATTGAAAATAATTTAACGGTTTCCTTTTAAAAAAATTTACAATAATAACAAATAATTATTAAATAACAAGCTTCAAATGATATTAAACAATAAACATAGAGAGTTTGTCTATGAAAAGAAGATAAAAAGGAGGATTATATAACTTTCGTTGTCCCTTAAATAGGAATCAACTCCTCAATCTTTGGCATAATTGATGTTTTAAACGAACTAAGAGATAAACATTATTTTTTAAAAGTTTAGTGTTAATTTTTTTTATTTTGGCGTAATGACCTGCTTTTGAAAATAAATTAAAATATTAAAGCAAAAATAAAAATATAGAATACGTATAACAGAGCACAAACGCCATTCTTATTTTCACCAAGCATATTCCACATAACAATTTACCGCACAAATTCACCGTTAATAAGTAACAAAGATAATTGTACCCGTACAGCCCTCAATAAGTTTTTAGTTCATTTAAGAAGTTAAGCGTAATAGAAAATCTCATGAAGTATCGTTGAATAATGGATACTTGAAGAAACATTCTAACTTCCTCTCATCTTGTCTATTCTTCCCTTTCAAAGAATATTCGAAGCCGTATATGAAACGCTTTCCTAAAACTTCTCGATTTAGACTCAAAGGAAAGTGATTTCCAATGAAGATATTGAGGTCAAACTCGACTCAACCGCTGGCATTTTAGAAAATGTTGGCAAAGAAGCTGAGGATAGTATGCTCTCGCATTCGTATATGAAAAATACATTTTATGGTAGAATCTAACCTTATAGGAGTTTTATGGCTTGGTTTAACTTTCAAAAGAATAAGAAGAAATCTAAGTACGTTTCTAGTTTATTACATCATTCTTTGAATGTTGCAAAAATACTTCATAATTTAAAAAAATCTTATAAACAAAAATAACAAAAATTGTTTTATCGGATGATTTGACATAATTTTGAATTCGACAGGATGTTATTGAAATGTAAGTTTATTTTCCTAAAATGCATATCACTTCTCAATTTTGAGTTATCTTCATCAGTATACAAGCATTTCAAAATACATATGTCTGTCTATTTATTTAAAAAATGTAACTCAAGCTAACATTGCAATCAAATCATAGGGGTTAACAACTACACTGATCAATGATTGGGAGAGTTGAAGTGACGTTTTTACTTTCCAATTATGAAGAATGTGTAAGAAAAGTATAATTAATCTGTTTATTTTCAAATTTTGGCGTTGATGTCCCATTTAGTACCTGTGTATTTGTGTATTAACGTATGTCAAGAAATTGGTTCTCCTGATAACTCACGAATAAATTGATCTTGAGAATTGATTTTCAATGCATTGGAAATATAAAGACAGGTCCTTCCGACTTTACTTACACACCGTGCCCTACTTCCGGTTTCTTAATAATAAAAAATTGTAAACTTTAATTCAAACATTATTGTAGTACAGTAAATTCTGCGTTGAGATTGCAAAAAAAAAAGCATTTCCGTTCGTCGCTTTGTTTCCAAAACAGTGAAAAAAATTTATTGCATAATAAGATCTTGGATACGACTTTTTCAAATCAGCCTATGATACAATTGCAAAGAGTTCACGAAGAAAGAATGTTCAGGAACACTTTATTTGAATGTAGCTAACTTTTTATCATATCTAGGAACTTTTGCTGAAATTTTTGAATCCGCCTCTGCCTTAGGGCCTTTGATCGGAATTGATGGGATGGTCCCTTGCTTGCTTCCGGAGAGTAAATTAGTTTATTGTCCTCCACGTGGTCATACGCAGTTTGTACTGTTTTTTGACAATAAATTTATTTATGTGTAGGTAAGAGCTAACTTTTTAAGGCTTTGAGGATAAATATTTTAAAACAGCATGAATTGTTTAATGTTTTTTGTATTTCATAGTTTAAATGGTTAATCTTCTTATCTTTAAAATATTTTCGAAGTTCTAGATTTTTATTGCACGGTAGGCTGTTTACTGTTGTTTTTATGAATTATAATTGGAAAGTACAGTAAGGGACACCCCAAGTGTTTTTTGACATTGTTTTGTACATCAAATTAATTAAAAAATCAATTGGTTTGGTAAAAAGAGATCTCAGAAGATAATATAAATTGATTTGTTGTGTTTAACAATGAAGAAAGTGTTTTGTATATAAAAGTTACACTAAAGCCACCTTAATTAATAGAGGTTATGTTATCAAATTCTCTTTCGGAAGGAATATATAAGTTAATTTATGGCACATTTTATTTTTAAGTACAATTGTTTAAAATAAGTATCGTATCCATAATTACCACAATTTTGCTTAAAGTCGTGTATTTTTGCCTGAAGTCGTGTATTTTATGATAGGCTCTAAATTGTATGCTTGCTTAGGTCAAAACTTTACAGGTTTGTGCTTCCTAATATACCTTTTCAGCCACAATTCTTCTACTCGGCGTCTCCGGCATTGACCGCTGGGGTGTTGATCACTATATCAGTTCACCGTCTACAACTAAACCCTTTTCCGTTCTAGCCTGATATACAGAATGTTTCTAAAATCATGGGACAAATTTTGAGGGGCGGTATAGATCCCCAAAACAAGAATTATTATACAGGAAGGTAAGGGCGGAAGTGACATGTTAAATCACAAACGCAGAATTAGTTCATTAGCAGAATTGTTGGCGAGTGATACCTTACAATAATTCTTATAGCAACTTTTACTACAGTTGCAGAGAATTGTATCCAATAACAGTCATACATGCATGGCGGTGTATATGAAGTAATGTTAGCGAGGCAATTCTGAGATCCGCTGTAGCACACGAAAATGGCATTTGCATCTGAGTTTTCGGCCTTGATTAGTGACTTCATGAATACTGAATTGGCAGACATACATTTATTATAATCATTGCTGTGAAGTAGTACTATGCAACGATATGGTTCTTACCTTTCATGTCTCCTTTTGTGTTTCTGCTTCAATGAGTCACTTCGGACCAAACAATCCTGTACAATAGCTATTTGCTTTTGTGAGCTCTACCACCACTCAAAGTTTGTCACTTGATTTAAGAAAGACTGTATGGTCTTCTGTAAACACTTCAGTTCAGGTTTCCTACGTAACACTGTTCAAGTATCACGGATTCTTTCCCGGCTCATCACAATTTTTTCTGAATCAGGATCTCATATTATTTCTTCACGCGTATGTACACGGAAGGAATGTGTTTTATAAAATTTGTACCCAGGATCAATAAATGATACCATTTACTCTTCATAAAATGTCAACGCTATTAAAATGCATTTTATTGAAAAATGTATTTTTAGGAATTAATCTGATAAAATTTTATTGTTTCAGGAGTATTTAAATATCATTCGGTATCTTTCTTCGAACGCACGACCTAGATGAATTCAAATTCCGGACTCTTATTATCAGCGATCCTGTTGGCATCTTCCAGGGACTATTCATAACTGATGTCGCCTTCAAAAATTCATATATGGGGAAACCGAGAAACAAAAAACTCAACGATCTGTCTTAAATCTGTGAATGAAAAACTGTCACAAAATACTTCTAATTGGATATTTTATTTATTGTGAACGGGTTTGGAGAGAAAAACATATCAGGTGCGTTTTGAAGGCGCCATCCCAGGATCTCAGAGGACATACGTTGGTACAGGTAGATACAAAGTAGATACATTCTATTAGTATTATAACTTGCAGCTACCTTTTTATCTTATCTAGGAATTTTTGCTAAAATTTTTGAATCCGCCTCTGCCTTAGGGCCCTTGATCGGGATTGATGGGATGGTCCCTTGCTTGCTTCCGGAGATTAAATTAGTTTATTGTCCTCCACGTGGTCATACGCAGTTTGTACTGTTTTTTGGCAATAAATTTATTTATTCATATCAGTGGCTGAATCCAGATCTGTTGACGTTTTCAAGAACGTTATTTTCTAGAACATGAATCCTTACAAGCTCTCTGTATTTTCATGAATTGTAATTATAATTACTGTTTATTAATGCACATTTTTATTGAAAATCAGATTATCATTATTCAAATATTTTTCAGTGTTACTAAAACACTTCTGTTTCCCATTTCTTATTTGATTTTTGTCGCAAAGTATTTAGGAATGAGTCGATAATTTTCCGAGAGGATACGAAAGGTGCTAAAACCAAAAACTCTGTGACATTTAATACACCATTAGTTTTATAATAATTTTATTAAAATGAAAATAAATCGTTTTGCAATTAAAAATTTTCATCAATACCATTGTAAATATTAAAAGAGACAAGTGTGATGTGTTTAGTCTTTTATTAAAAAATAATTAAAAATGTTTATTCTGATTTAGAAAAAAAATCTATTTACTCTTGCTTTGGTTGATTTCACTTACAGTCCAGTAAAAATATACATAAAAATGGAATCTAGTTTGCAAAAGAATCTAGTCTCTAATTTTTTTGTGTTATTTGTGCTAGGTCCCTAACAAAACCCAAGTTTTCAATTTCGACGCGCCACAGAGCGCCATCTGGAGCAGAAAAAATGTCAAGATTTTCGACGCCATCTTCGATTTATTGAAATAACTCCTAAATAATGCATTTATCAGAAAATATTCTTCGTCTATTTTTGTACTAGAGTAAATTTCTAAACCATTGGTTACCAAATGAACGTTTTAGATGAAATAGCTATTGAGATATACAATTTTTTTTAATGATCATTTGTTCCAAAAAATTTGAAATTTGTCAATTTACGGCAAACATTGCTAATATATTACCAAATGACAACCTTTGTACGGAACATATTTAAAGTATACTAAATTTCCTACAAAATCAGCATTATTTCATGTTCATAATAGGTAACGAGAAACAACCGCATGAGTTCACGGACTTTTCTTAAAGATTGCACAAATTTTATTGTATATTATGTAGAGTTTATCGTGTATTATTTTGTCATGTTAATTGATACTTAAGTTCTCTCAAAGCTTATTGTAATTTTATGACAATAATAATAATAACAATAATAATAATAATAATTAATAAAAATAATAATAATAATTATTATTATTATTATTATGATACAAGTAATGTTATGCGCAATGCTATAGAATAGGTAATATTGTGTCTATAAAATAAATTACGATTAAATTAAAGTATTTTTAAATTAAAAAATGATATAATTGTAAATAAATGACAATTGAAATACAGGAAATATAATTACAATTAAAATATATTATTAAAATTTTTTTATAGAGTTGATGGGTACCTTCCGTGTATGCTTTATAATCGTATTGTTGACTAGCCGTTCTCAACCGGTGGACGCTAGGGATGATCCACCTTCAAGTTAATTGAGAAGAAGTTGAAAAGTGCTGTGGTTTTTTCATTGGTAACAAGTGAAAACCACGTCGACTGACGCCCTACACATCTCAAACGAGGTAATGATGACACTGAAATGATTGTTCAATGGTTTAGGCTGCACTCACCATTTCTCAAAAGTAATCAGTTAATGTATATAAGTAGGAGACTTCTGGTGCTTCCAACTCACTGATAAGTTTATCACCGGAAGTTGTGGTCTGATAAGATTGTGATCAGATAACTCAGATGAAGCATCGAATACGTGTGGTGCTTGGAGAAACAGGTTGGAGAATGTCCAAGGCGGATGTCATCACCCTCTACCTCTCCACTCCTCTCACAATTGGTCAATTTTTTATTTTATTGAAAAAAGAAAAAAAAATGAAGAAAGTTATAGTGCGGGGAGAGGGACGCATGCGTTTTGATGTGCACTCACCTGCCCGCGTTGGAATTACATGTTGCTGCGTTTTTGATGTGCACTCACCTGCACATGTTGCTGCGACGATGGCCGGTAACCCACTACGCTCCACCAAGCGTGTTGTGAGAGTGATGGGTGTTGGATGGAAGCTGGTCACGTGACACACAAACAAGCGGAGACATAATCACCACGTCATTGTCCCCACCCCTTCCACTATCCCATGGTGCAATACCACCCAATTTTTTTTGCGCTTGCATCATGTCATGCATGAAGTGATGTGGAGAGTGTCATATAAGAAAGAAAAAAAGCTGGCAGTGAAAATTTAGAAAAAAATTCAGTTTTTTATATTAAAACAAAAGATGTTGTTTTAAAATATATAAAATATGTTAACACATTATCTAAAACTATATAAATTAAATTGATTTAATGAGGTTTTTTATATTTACTTATTTTTATTTTTCATGCAGATTTTAATGATATTCTATAACATATTTTATATAATATTATTTCCCACTATGCGTGAGTGTTTAACTTGTTCTCTGTAATAGCGAAGGTAAGCGTTAAAGATGACTCGTGTTTCTGAAAAAAAATATTAAAATATTATTCACTTCCGAAACTAACGCCAGGGAAGTCATGAGAATAATCAGGTCATTAAAAAACAAATTTTCAATAGGCATAGATGATATATCCGAGTTTATTGTTAAATTTTCATCCGACGCTATATTAAATCCACTCAAATATTTTTAATAGTTCTTTATCGGAAGGGGTGTTTCCCAACATAATTAAGAGAGCTAAAGTGAAACGTTTACAGAAGAAAAGAAATACACATAATATTGGAAATTAACGACCAATATCTCCACTTCCAACTTTCTCAAAAATTCTTAAAAAAATTGTTCTATAAGCATCTTCTAGATTTTTTATCAAAAAATAACATTCTCTCTGAAGATCTATACGGTTTTAGAAAATCCTTTCCCAATACAAGCGCCAATTTTCTTTCTTAAACGATGTTACCACATCTCTTGACCGTGGAAAAAATCCTCATGGTTTTTTCTTGACTTATCCAAAGCATTCGATGTCATCGATCACGGAATTCTCCTTTCCAAACAGTCTCGTTCACGAACACAATACTCGCAATAGTAATAATATTCATCGACCTAGAGTGTCAACCACTCTTTGCCAAAAAGGACCTTATCATTCGGGAATCGTTCTATATAATTCCCTGCCCAAGAATATAAAAGATATTATGAAACTGAATCACTTCAAATCCGCGGTCACTACCTCCTGCACTAGTGCTTCTACAATGTAAAAGAATTTATTGATTTTAATACAAGTTAAATCTGTCTTGTACTTTATCACGCCATTGCTGTAGTACTTTTTAAATAACTTATAACAATTAAAAAAAACTATTTCTTGCATGATTGTGTTGTCTTATGGCTCATTTTAATTTAGTTTTTTGTGTACTCAACTTTGGCACGGTTGTGTACATAAATTCTGTAACCCCATTCTGGCCCGTGTTTTCTCCGTTTTTCCTTCGGGTAGAGGCGGATTTCATATACAGGTTCTCTAGGCGTTGTCTAGGGGCGTGTTTATTGTAACAATAAATCGTATATTCAATGTTATTTCAATTTTTATGATTTTAAACACTATGTGAGTGTGGTTTATATATGAGTCAATGGTACATTCTCTTGCAAACATATAGGGCACGTTATCACACGTTTTTAGATAAAGTCGACCACTATCAACACAAGAAGAGACTGTCTATTATAATGTCAATCCACATCTCTCTTGATCCTGATGAAACGTTCTTTGCATTATTTTGCTTTTTTGAACGGTACGTTTCTGATCCAATATATTCTGAATTTTCAACTATTGACACGCTTCTTCATACGTCACATCTTTTTCAAAACATCCACTTTCTAAATTATGATTATCACATTGGGGATGCAGTACCCTGACAGCAAGATAGCAGGGGTTGCCCGTTGTAGACTCACGTGCATCAACGAATGGTTTTGGCGTTTTTGTCAGAGATGTGAGTGCAGTGGTGAATGGTGGTGTAGATTTTGTTGATGCGACGAACTGTGGACCATCAATGGACAGTGTAAGCTCTATTGCATCAACGGACTGCGATACAGACGCTGCGGCATTCACGATGAAAGAAATCACAATACAATGTGAATACAAGACAATGTCATCGTTTGCTTGGTGCACAGATGACTGCGTCCAAGGTTTCTTTTCCAAACGCTGGTATTTCACCTTTTTCACGTTCCTGTTTACACCTCGGACAATCGCTCTCGATAGGCGGAAGACCGTCAATGATGGTACGTCCTTTAGGCCAATGACGGTAACAGCGACGAATATGTTTGATGCAAAGAAGTTCACGAACAGCAGGCCGCAACTGCTCGTGAACGAAGGGTACTTGTGTTTACCCCAAGAGGTGAGGATGACCAACGGTAGACGGATCAGCGTGTCGTTCTCCAACAGTGTAAAATGTCCTGCTTAGTAGTAGGTTTCCTTGGATCGAGATGCATCTTCATTTATGCTGCGAGACCTACTGCATTTTTCAACATGACATTGCAGTCTTTAAGTAGTAGAAAACACGATAAACATATCTATACAGTAAAACCACTGTTTTTTCCTGGTCGTAATGATTTCCTTCACGAAAAATCACATCAGCACACAGCGGAAATTTTCGAATAATGAGACTTCCTGCATGAGAAATCACATCACCACAGTGCGGAAGTTTACTAGACTTCCTGCATGCAGAACCACATTATCACAGAGCGGAAGTTCGCGACTCATGAAGGAAACCTCTGTTTCTCCTGTTTATAACGACATGCTCTAGCGCGGTCGACATTGTTCTATATAATTCACAGTATAACACTACAACACAGCATCGAGCAGTGTAGACGTTCTGCATGCTGTACAGATTTACGACATACAAAAAACATTACCATGTCAGATGATCGGAATGTGTTTCTACATGCGTAAGTTCACAATTTTCATTTATTTTATTTTTCTATAGGATCTTAATTTTTGTTCTTCATTGCGAAGGAAAGGTTTGTTTTTTTCTGTTTGTTCTGAAGGTTCGACATTGTTGACATTCACGGTTTTATACGAAACAACAATTGCATGTCGATTCTTGAGGTGTCGAAAACAGTGTCCACATTGATGTTCGAAACTCCTTGCGGACGGGAGGAGTTGTCGTCACATGATGGAAGGATTGCGGCGTAGTTGAAGCACATCCACCATCATTTAGACTGGAAAAGCAATGGCAATATTCTATACATGTTTTTACCCCATATTTTACATGCAAAATTAAATAATGTGGGTACAATATACGCAAAGGGCGAGCAGAAAATTAAATGGTTGAGATCTTACGTCAATGCGAGTGTCATCGTTAGAAATTTGGCGATAGGATGTCCGAAATTAGTGGATTGTGTGCAATATTTGCGGCAGAAATTAAAGTGAAGTATGTTATTTGTCACTTTGTCGGGAAAGATGTGCGTGCAGAAAATGATTGCGAGTGAACCTCACGTGTTGTCAATGGCTTTGTGGATAAGAGAGAAGGAAACCTTTCCTCCTCGTCCAGCAACTCATCAAAAAAGTAATATCATACTGTTTTTGCGTTTATTTATTTATTTTCATTATACTAATGTTGTTTTATAATTTTGATGTTCCAGACGTGTCAGAGAAAGTAAAAAGGAGACAAAAAACGTTGGACATTATAGCTTCATGGATTAAATGTTTACAACACATTATGAAGAGATTATTGCTCACCATTCATCACCACTATTAGCACCACCAATGCTACACATTCGTTTGCTCGCAAATGTGCCCAATGTTGCACCCAACGAAAATTGACATGTCGAAGTGAAACACTATTAATTAAAAAACAATGATGAGCATGAACATTTTTTTCTTTATCCTATTTTTCTCTTTTTCATAATGAAAGTAGTGTTATTGTACCGTTTTTTGTAATATATGTGGAGAGTATAAGGAGGATAAATCATTTTTTAATACTATTTTCTTTATTGTAATCGCTTTGATCTACAAAAGTAGACTTTTAGAGTTATGGTCTACCATCCGCTTGTAAAGAAAGATGGCTTCGTGTCCAACTCGATTGACTAACCAGACCTGACTGATGCAGTCCATCTTTCCAATTACCGCTCTATGAATATAATAGTATACATTCCTCGTTGTAGAATGATCTACATCCATGATGACCCGTCACGGTGGATATCGAAAGGCGGTATCCACATCCACGATTGTTGTTGTATCAGGATAGATAAACTGTCGAAACCATTGTGCAAGCTGCTCACCCTTCACGATGATGTGACAACGATAACAAAAAATTTGTCGCAGTGACATCCACGTCTCATCATGATCAGAGGTACATTGTGAACCACACTGTGTACAAATCTCTAAGGTGGTGTTGGTGACATTACAATATCTTGGGAAGAAAAAAATATATTTGACTTATTAGAAAGTTTATATATTTTTTTCATGTATCCATACCTTACGTTTTGTGTTGAAACCCAACCATTTCGCATAGCAAAAAGGGCTTTTTTGCAAAGTGCTTTCTCTATAAGAAAAACCTTTGAGAATCGCGTTGACTAAAGTTCCTCCCGATTAAAAAACGTCCTGAGATGGCTGCACCCTGTTCATCTTAGAGCGAATACGTCACCGGATTCAAGGGATGGACTTCGACGACTTTGAAAATTTCCGTTGTCCCGTTGATATTTCTTATGCGCACGCACAACAGGTGTGGCAGCTTTTGTGCATACGACATGTCGGGCAGTGTCATATCTCGAGAGGATTATCAAGGAACATTATCCCACACCTGACAACCAATTGTCGGGCGGACGTTTCTTGCAACTTCTCAGGTCGGCCGGGTCAGAGTTGCACATTAGTTGCAGTTGAAAGGAGGAAATGGGGGATACGGGGCCCTAATCTAAGAGAAGCTCAGAGTGTGTGAATTTCATTTTAATACTCACAAGTTTTTTAATCAGGTACGAGAGTCAGAGAGAGAGCCGTGTTTCATGGTCATAGCGCAGCAGTAGCTCAGGCTAATTTCGACTCGTGCCTCTCGTGGTTGGGGTGGAGAGACTGGTGGTCCCCGGTTCTAGGGGGTCAGCTAGGCGGGGAGCGGGGAGGTAGATCTCTGGGGCGTCACATTCAACGATCTCCACAGCATGGGCTACTTGTCCTCTCTCTCGGTCCTCCTAATGTCTCTGCCCCTGACTGGCACTTACCTCTCGCTTTATATATCATTTGATCATACGCGTCACGACGACCCACTAACCCAGCTCTCTCTCAGCGTTGCGTACTCGATCTAGATACTATACTGACGGGTACTTACAGTTGGTGCCTTCACGACAGTATATCAGACTATATTCACTTCTATTTAAAAATCGTTTTGCTTCACCTCACTGACATTTTCGAATCGTTTCGAAACTCATGTATGCGTGTGCGCGCACGCGATCTCACTACACAGTCTCTCGCGTCGGACGCCATGTTAAAAATAACGGGGGTGCAGTTGGAACTGCTCACTGACATTGAAATGTTACTCATTTTTGCGAAGGAAATAAGGAGTGGAAAGGTGCAGGTCAGTACACGTCACATACAAGCCAATAACCTCTTCCTGGGTGACACCTACACTCCGTAGAGTCCGATTGTTATCTTCAATATATTGAATGTAGTAATACGTACAGCCAAGCCATGTCCCAACCCTTACTCAACGGTGAATTTTATTGGATCGAGAACATTGCAGACTTCCGCGTAGCGAAGATGGTTGAGGAAGACGAGCAACGCAGCTGTGTGTTGGAGGTCGATATCGACATCCCGGGACATCTCCATGATTTCCTCAGCAGCTTACCGCTTTGTCCTGAAACGCTGAAATGGCGACAGAGTCGTCAAAACAAACTGATGGCCACGCTTCTTTCCAATTGCCGCTACATCATTCGTGTTCGAAATGTGCTACAGGCGATGAATATCGTTCACTTCCATCGCATTCTCTCCTTTCGCCAAACACAGTGGCTTCTTCCCTATCTGAATCTGAACACTGAACTGCGCAATAAAAAAGTGCTACTTATAACTGCCCCAAAATGTATGCCTTACAAACCCTGTCAAGGCATACCTCGTGAAGAGCTAAAGGCATTAAAAAATCGATTTTAGAAAATTATCGTGTCCAGTATTATTTGGATAGTTTATAAAATGATGTGTCGTGCATGGACGTGCTGCATTGTATTCTTTCAAAAAATCATACACTTTACTCTTTTGAGCAGAAAAAGCTCTTTCCCTACTGTTTCGATGATAAACGTTATTGGTTGGATAAGTAAACAAGCCTACCATTAAAGCTCTTCCGCATTCATGGGTACGCTCTGTCAGATAAGTCTGGCGCGTCGTTGTGAGCAGTTATATAAAGACAGACCTGTTGGAGTTTGAGACATCTGTTGATGTGTGTACGCTCTCCGTACTCGATTGGATGCTTGCTATCCTGCATCGTGATGACGCAACGACCGATATTCGTGAGGTCAGTGACAATGCAATCAACGCGCATGGAAGACTATCAGCATTGTTTGAAACACTGGGTCGTCATCTAGAGTATGAGACACAACGCAGCGCTATGTGGCAGCGCTTTGCTGTCCTGCGTCATGCACCCTGGACCTTGCATCGCCTTTGAAAATTCTTCCTCCCACCTATGATGGAGATCAACAACACATTAGATCAATCTCATTATATGTTTCATTGTGCTGTATGCCTAAGTGTGATGGAGCGCCGTATCATCAACACTCGTACGAATACGTTTTGCAAGGAGTGTTTAAAGGAGTAGGTGATCCAGCACCCCAATGCCACCTGCCCACTACGCTGGAGTTTACTCTGACACTACAGGGAGATCAGATGGGCAGATGTAATACATCATCTGCTCAATGAGCTGCATGATGTGGATGCAGCACTCAATATATGTAAAGAGTTTTTAAAACTCTAGTAAGTGTTCCAGTATCATATAACATGTGCAATATTACGCGGTGTTCGGGGTGTGTAATACATATTTATTGTATTTTTTAAACATTTATGAGTTACTATTTTGCGGACCACATCCACATCATGCAGCTCTGAGGGAAGCTCAGACTATCTGCTCTATCTGCAGTGTAAAAAATGTATGTAACTATTTATTATGTATAATATGTAAATGTTTCTTTGCGAGGCATTAGGGCTCGTCATCAGGAGAGTCATTAGAGCCCTTTCTAGCATAGTGTAGATTTATTGTACCATCACTTCATTCATGACATGACGCATGCTCAGAAAGAAAATGAGAATATTACACAATAGGATGGTGGTATTGTGCAATGGGATAGTAGGAGGGGTGGGAGTTATGACTTGGAGAACATGTCTCCGCTTTTTTGTGTGTCACGTGACCGGTTTTCATACAAGACCCATCTCTTTCACAACATGCTTGGTGGAGCGCAGTGGGTCACCGGTCGTCGTCGGAGCAACAAGGACCAACGCGCGCAGGTGAGTACACATCAAAAACGCTTTTTTTTCTCCCCCTCACCATAATTTTTTTCATTTTTTTTTCTTTTTTCAAAAATAAAAAAAATTGAACAATTGTGGGAAGTGGTGTTGGAGGGAGGGGGAGGGGCAGGGTTGAAACCACCCGCCTAGGGTATGCTCCAACCTGTTCACTCACCCATGTTTTCAAAATAAGATTTTAAAATAAAATTTGAAGAATCGTGAGAGTGGGGGTAGGGGAGGTCGTTATGATACCCGCCTTGGACATACACCGGCCTGTTTTTTGCAAGCACCACGCGTGTTCAAGGCGTTGTGAGTTCGATGCACTGTGTTATCTGATCAAAAATTCCGGTGAAAAGCTTATCAGTGAGTTGGAAGCACCAGAAGTCTCCTATTTACATAAGCACTGGAATAGTTGGCAGAGGTGTTGCGAACTGTCACCTTACTCACCAAGTGGCATGGATGGAATGCTAAAAATTGTTGGAATTTCATATGGAAAAATCACATTTTACCGTAATGACAAAGTGGTCACAACAATTCACAAATTTCAGAACCAGGTTGCTTCAGCTATCAATGTAGTAAAAATAAAACTAACAGTGGATCCACTATAACAATTCCACAGAAATTGTGTGGCTAAGCAGACGTATGAATTTTTCAAATACGTGTTTCAGTTTCGAACTGTCGCTGTTCACAGAAGGCATGATGAAGGGAACTAAATCTTCATTCTATGACACATTTCAAACAACCAAGGTGGACAAAATTCAGGGTCACAATTAGTTTTCAGTAATCGATGACGGTTATTTTCTCCCTAAAGATGTTTGGGAAAAAATTAGAATTTCGGGAGCATTTCACTTGGGTACCTGCGATACTTGCAAAATCATTATGACCTTCAATGTTTCAGTAGTGTTCGATGGATACCCTACGCATCCTAACATGGGTAATAAATTTGTAAAAGGTGATCGCCGAGCTAACAAATAATCCTGTCGAGATATAATTTTCAATGAGGCCACTGCTCCATAAATAGCATCGGAGAAATTTTTGTCCAATGAGAAAAACAAAGTCATCGACCTTCTCAAAATAGTAATGTTTTGAGGTCAATATTGTAATGAATGATTACTTCATTACGTTGAATTAAAACTTATTATGAAAAATGTTAAAGAAATAGAATAATAAACCATTGCGCACCCGACGAGATTGGGTTTTTAGAGAAACGCTCTAAGAACACAAAAGGGACGCCTGTCTGGGTTCGTTTGTTCGGCCGATCCGAAGGTTTGTCTGAATACAGCCATAAAATATCCGACGAGGGTAGGAGCATCCTAAACAGTAGTTCGCGGGGAGCGAATGTTAAAGAAGAGAAAATACAATTGAGGAGGGAACAATTAAAAGGAGACAGTCTTGATATGAATTTTACGAAGGCAAGGGAAAGGACGCTATACAAATTTGGGAAGAGTCTGGGTTATTTGGAGACAAAACCCAGGACCACAAGCAAAGTCACAAAAAGTAAGAGAAGACAGAGGAACTCTTTAGGACTAATGCCGATTGACATAGAGCATGACAGTGGGCAAGTGACTTTGGCCATCGAAGAAATTGTACAATATAAATGATTGACCGGAGACAGAACAAACCAAGGAACAAGAGAACGCTAATGGGGAAGAAAGACCAGGGTTTCTTTCAGAATATAAATAAGTGTCAAATGACAAAAGAAGACAAGGGCAGCTGTCCTACGTTTAAAATATTCCGAGAATGGGCGGGAGACACGGGATCGTGGGCGACGACGATTGAAAAATACTTAGGTTGATAAAAGGGGGTCTTGCGATTCGTCCATAACAAGCCCACGTCACTAGAAATTAACCAATCAACATTACTCCACATGGAGTGTTAATAACCTAATTATTGGCCCAAAATAGCACACGACATAGGAAAGGGCATGGTCTTCTTCACCAAATTTTGGGTACTGGTGGGGAAACATCTTACTTAACGGGAAGCGCAGAAGCGCTCATCATTAGGAGAGCATTCATTATTGAACATATCATTATTCAGCAGATCAGATCATTTTTGAGAAGATTTTTATTGAGCAGATTAGATCATTTTTCAGGAGAGCTGATTATTATATACGAGTATTACTAGCATTATTATTACGAGATTATTAGAGGAGTTTAGTACTGGAGCACTCCGATCTTTTAGAGAGGAGATGATTATTACGAGGTCACATTGAGCAAAGACTCAGTTACCTCATTAATATGGAGAACAGGGAACTCCATATTCTTATTCAATGACCAACGGATCATTAAGTCATTGATTCATTTTGCTCTTCGGACGATTTTGCAGTTTATTTTCGATTCAAGTACGGAACTCTACTAAATAACTAACATAGCTAAGAACTGTAATTAGGCCGTTAAAATAACTTAGAGCCGACTGGTTAACGCACTAAATGGTTTTCGAGAGGCGGTGCTCGGTCCAACCGGTCTTAAGACACCAGCGCGGGCGAACGACATCTGTAGGACGGGGAAGCAGAGGTCTAGGAGTTCTTGGTCTTTGATCCCGGATGTACCCATGCTGTTTGACAACTTGCAGCCTATCTCGTATGAGGTTAGAGTAAAGTAATTAGCATGACTGGGTGCGCCCAGTATCTTTGCTAAAGCGACAAGTGATTAAGTAAAATCATTCAAGCGTGTGCTTCGTTTATAAGTACTCTCAATAGAACTTATGTAAATCCAATGATCGCGACTAGAGACAACTAACATAGTCGGTAATTAATGTGTGTCAATTAACTAAAGTAAGAATACAATTACGTTGGGACTGATATGCTACCAACACTTTATGGTAAAAAGAAGTGATAAGTTTAAGAAACGTGTGATTTTTGGGGGAGCATTTGGGGATGATTATGTGAATGAGTAAGTGTAGGGGATTAGGTAAAATGATGTTTGTATTTAGTTGAATAAAAATAATTTTATTGAAACTGTGGTTTCCGTAGAGAAGTAACTTGGGCCGAACTCCGCCGTTCCAAATTTATTCACAGAACCCTAGGAAGGTGCTTCCTGGTGAATGGCTGAGTGGGTCAGGTAAGTTTCCCAAGACACCCTTAGCATCCCTCATTAGTTTTGTTACAATATACATGTTGATCAATCAGTGGAGGATGCCGATTTTCTAACTGTACAGACTGCCCTCTCTGCGGCACCCCGGTATAACAATAAATTTCATGTTTGGTGAGGATGTAGATCTTTCAGTAGTAATGCTAGGACTAGTTCGTTCAACAACGAATGTATTCTTCCAGAAATGTGGAAGAGGAAAATTGCGTGGTTTATTTTATTCCACATCATTATTCAAACATACATTCCATCATCTAGCGTTGTTCATTCACACATTCAGCGGATGTGATACCACTTCAGCTCTCTTTGGTAATGGCACCGCTAAGTTTTGTTCCGTCATAAAGAGGAACCTTGAACTACAGAAACAACTAGAAATATACTCATATGCTCAAACATCTGCTTAACAACTGGTACGGATATGAGAAATCTTTTTGATCTACCTGTATGGCGGCAATACTTTATTCCAAAATCTCCACGGGTACCGATATATGTTCACCAGGGTAGCTGCGAAAACAAAACCAAAACTTACTAATCCCCCTACCTCAGCAGATGCAACACGACCTCACACATTCAGAAGTTACCACCAGATCCGGGAATGGTTGGGGTATGAACAAGATTCTCTCAATTGGGGATGGGTGTCCTCCAGTCTCGGTCTTTAACCTTGTAGAATGGAGTTTGACGTGGCTCCCGAAACTCGTTCTAATAATAATTTTCTGCAAATTCAAGAAAATATGTAATAACTGTTCTGGTTCCCGAAAGGCAGGAATGAAATGCTCCCCCCTTTGCTTCTCTTGCATGGGTCAAGCGAGTGAAGATTTGTCAGATGTTGAACTACAGAACATATAAGATAATGAAGACAATTCAACATCAATTTTACATATTTTTTAACAATAGAGGACTTACGGACGGCAGATGCCACTAATGACCATCTGAATGAAACTACAGATTTCCTGGTCCCTCAAACAGAAAGATAAAAAAAGTGAGGTATATTCAATGTGATATTAATAATTTTATTAGTGGCTGTATTTAAGTAAATATTTTTAAATATTTGAATTATAACTATATATCCGTATTTCATTTACCATTTATTTTCAATAATATTATTTTTTAATTTAAAAATACTTTCATTTAATCGTAATTTATTTTATATACACAATATTACTTATTCTATAGCATTGCGCATAACATTACTTGTATCATAATAATAATAATAATAATAATAATAATTATTATTATTATTATTATTATTGCGTCATAAAATTACAATAAGCTTTGAGAGAACTTAAGTATCAATTAACCTGACAAAATAATACACGATAAACTCTACATAATATACAATAAAGTTTGTGCAATCTTTAAGAAAAGTCCGTGAACTCATGCGGTTGTTTCTCGTTACCTATTATGAACATGAAATAATGCTGATTTTGTAGGAAATTTAGTATACTTTAAATATGTTCCGTACAAAGGTTGTCATTTGGTAATATATTAGCTATGTTTGCCGTAAATTGACAAATTTCAAAATTTTTGGAACAAATGATCATTAAAAAAAATTGTATATCTCAATAGCTATTTCATCTAAAACGTTCATTTGGTAACCAATGGTTTAGAAATTTACTCTAGTACAAAAATAGACGAAGAATATTTTCTGAGAAATGCATCATTTAGGGGTTATTTCAATAAATCGAAGATGGCGTCGAACATTTTGACATTTTTTCTGCTCCAGATGGCGCTCTGTGATGCGTCGAAATTGAAAACTTGGGTTTTGTTACGGACCTAGCATAAATAACATTCAAAAACATTAGAACTACACGACGTTTTGCAAGGTAAATTGTATATTTTTACTCGACTATTAAAGGCACCTACAGATACAGGTGTCATGAGGTCAGAGCGTCAATGATTTGTGTCACTGATGGAATGAAAGTCTTGAATTTAAATGATAGAAATAAAGTGAATAGGTTACGGAGTAACTGTTGTTTCAAGGAAAATAAGTATATTTAAGTACGCAATATACATTTTTCCGTAAGTTTTCATGCTTAAAAAATGAAGAACTCACAGTGTTTATTTACGAACATTATATTCCTCATCAAAACTCCAGGAAACCGTTACTATAGTATGTTCCATTAACGAAACTAACATGTTCGTATCCTGAGTATTTTCTGGGGCGAGCCTGAGACCTAGACAACATGTATAGGAAAATTTTTATCAAAAGTTCATAGTTTCCTTGTTAACTTGTCGGTAGAAGTGCTATCCAGTTCGACTTGCGTGAAACTCAAATGAACTGACAAAGAATTTCAAAATTGCAATATGCGACATGAAGTATCTTAAATTCGTACTTAAAATCTTCAAGGTTACACTATGTATTTTGTCATAGAAAAACACGTTAAGAACTTACAGTTTTTATTTGTCTTCGTGTTGGGATTTTTATTCGGGGAAATATTTCCTAATCGCTGTTATTTTTCCTTCTACATACCTGTATTTGATATTAAGCAGAGATGTATTGAGAAACCTCTCGTGTTCCATTGTACTTCCGAGCTATGTCACTTTCCCAATGGCTGCAAAGCATCTTTCGCAACTAGCTGATCTGACTGGAAGAATGATTACAGCTTAAGCAATTTAGAAGATTAGATTAAAATATTTCTTGATCTGCTTCTTATTCTATGTGACGTCCCTGCTTTTATTGATATATTACAGATTATCAGCATGCAAGTCTTCTTTGAGATACCTAATGGATTGCTACTGTAATTGCATTCAGAACAATTTTCGTATCATTTTTCTCTCGTTTTAGTAATCTTTCTTAATTTTGAGGTTTATAAAAAAAGGTGATGTAATGAGACCCGAAATTCCAAGAAAGGCGTGAAGCAAAGGAGTCGAAAGAGACCAAAGAGGATTGAAAAGAGACGCGCATGACGAACGGAAGGCTGTGCAAAGGAGAGCCACATCAAAAGTGAAGAGCTGATTGAAGCTGGGCGCTTCCTGTCCTCAGTCAACTGCCTCTTCTCCCTAGGTGCAAACAAACGGCCAGCGAAAGTTCTTTTTTCCACCAGCGAAAGTCTCGTGGGTCAGTACCCTACTAGATCTCCTTTGTGTTATCGCAGATGTAAGTCATTCTCACACAAACTGAGTTGCAAACTAAATACTAAATACTAGGAAAACTTCAACAAAATATGATTTATAAATATCCCTGAAAAAGAAAATCAAAATGGTATGACACAAAAAATGTGTAGGAGCAAAGTAGACAATGTTTTGTCTCGATTAAACCTTAAAATAATTAAAATTACTTGAAAGAAATTGTGTTGCACTCATTCTAAAATGTTTATCTACGTTAATACTGCAGTACAAACCATCAATTCATTTGGAAATTTACTTTGGAAAACTAATCGAAATGTTGGAATGCAAAGTATCGATTGAGTTAAATACGGTTTACCCATCTAAAAGTCAGACTACAATCTGTAGAATATTATTTTTGATCGATTTATCGTTATTATACAAGAATTGTTAATCACTGTCGTATATAAGGACGGAATATCATTTATTTCTGAATCAGTGTCATCAATCGGATATCTCCGTTAAAATCTCTTATTTGTACATTTTTCCAAAAGATAAATGATCACTTTTAAATAATGAATATAAAATAACACAAAATCAACCAAATCGCAGTTATATATTTACCGAATACATTCTAAAACCGCATTCTTTTTGTGAATTATAACCGTTATTTCTTCGTTTTTCATAAACTGTATTGAAAATTTTACTTATTCCTTTATCAATTTGTTTTAATTATGCCATCAGGTATGCCCTTGAAGTTTGCTACCAGCTCCGAAATTTCTTGTCGGTGGCTCAAGGAACAGGAAATGAGGTTTGCATTGTAGTATTTATTTTGCAATGGAACGGTTAAGACCAACGAGTCAGTCTGGATATAGAGGTAAAGATAAAACCTCATACGGCATCTCCGATATTTTAATCCCAATAAGTTTTTTAATTAAAGAAATACATAAATAAAAAATAATTTCGTTCTGTTTTTCAGAAAGACTTATAGTCCTTAAAATACTGGTCAGTGGCTGGCTACCTCCTTCACTCTGTCAACACTTCTTCGTTCCGAGATATCTTGACTCAGATATGCTCCCTGACACATCACCTTTCGCTCTCACAAACATCCTTGCCCTTCGTGGCCGAAGTGAGTTACCTATTGAATTATTTTCATTGCAAACTAATCATTTAACGAGCTAGTAAAAAAAACAGAGAAATTAGTTCAATTTCTGAGAAAATGACACCAAACAACCATTTTCAAGCAAACGTTTCCTTTTACTTTGTACGCTAAATACTACTCTGCTTTTGATAACTTTCGGTGAGGTTAAAATGGTGGAGAGCCGGGAAAATAACCCGGGACTCCTGCTTTGATCGCAGGGGTGTTAGACGAACGGGTGGTGTAGTGGTTAACACCTCTGCTATCGAAGTAGGAATCCCGGATTCGAATCCAGGCTCGTCGCCATTTTCACTTGACCGAAAGTTATCACATATCCTCTCCACGTGTAGTGTATACGGAAGAAATATGTACACTGCTTTTGTTAACATAAATAAATGAAGCCAGAAAATGTTCGTTGTTTGGTATCATTTTTATCAAAATCTAGTTCAGAATCCAAAACTAAAGGTCTTTTACTTTCACGGGAATGATAATTTGCTATCCAGGTGAAGCATTCGGCCCCGAAGAGCGTGGATGGTAGTGTAAGGAGAGGATGGTGTGAGGGAGGTAGTCAGTCGTTTACGGTCAATATTTTACAGACTAAAGTAATAAATATTTTTCCAGATATCTACGCAATAATCTATCATTATTAAAATAATGCATTCAAAATATGGAATGAAAACGAAAGTTATTCGAACAACTAACACTTTCTTTTAAATAGTTTTTTATCACAATGAATTCATTTGCTGCTAAGCACAATTCTTCATACAGGTAATCTAAATTAAATATATCGGACACTGTTCACTCTCGTATTCTCTACCTCTGTATCACTCAACCTGAAAAAGGAAACCTTGCCATATGGTGATGTAACCAGACATACATTTGCTTATTTTGCAGTACTCCCCTACATAAGTTATACTACTTTAATTACGACTCTCATTGTATTATTTTATGAAAGAAGACTCTCAAGAATAAGAAATTAGTACAAGTTGTCGTATAAGCATTACTTTTGTTATATCGGAATTATCATTGCAAAAAACCTTCTTTGAGTAATAACAATTCATTATATTTGATCAATAATATCTTGAAAATGAAAAAAAAAAAAAACATTTGCACGGGTGCAAAAACGTTGAATTGTAACTCGTAACATGTACTGAAATATTTGGGCTAGCAAGGTCCTAGTGCACTCTACTCAAGGTCAAAAACGTCGATTAACTAGGAAGAGTTCTTTTATTGTTAATTTATTACGCTTATTTGCCTTAATGTTATTACTATGTATGTAGGGTCGACCCTATTTACCTCATGCAAGACAGTTTATTTCATTTCTTTATTTGTATTATCTATTTCTCGTTTCGGCCAACAAAGGACCACGATGAAGAGTGCTAGTAAGTAAGGATGTTAAAAATATATCGATATATCACATGAACGGTATTTTTCTTTCGATATATCGATACTTTTGACCGGTATATTTTTGACGCAGTATCGACATAAAAATTCCAATATTGACCTACGATTATTTTTTTAAAATTTGAAGTTGTATGGATTTTATTTCAAGGAATATTGATAATATTAAATTTAAAAACTGTCACAGATATAAGTCTGAAACCGAGTGAGATCTTACTTAGCATTAGTTACAATTGAATTAACATGAGAAAGTTATTGGAATCTAGTCCGGGAGGCGTGAGAATAGGTAAAAATGCGTTGGTTCAGACAAGCGATCCTGTCAACCCCATTTGTCAAAGAACCGCAAGCTTCTGATCGAAGTGAAGCATTGACAACCTCACTGCACAGCAACGACCTTGACTGACGAAAGACCTATCATAGTTGAAATCCATTTATGATCGTCAAGTGCTAATTCTTGGCTTCTTCAACTGTTGCTACTATTGTGGATGTGGGAACTGAAAAGCCAATGTGTCCAAAGGTGTTGTAACGTCCAGATCGTTGTCTGGTTTTCTATTGAGTTCAGTCTCTTTGCGAATATTCGTCGTCTACGTGGTGAGTAATTCATTTCAACGATCTTGAGGTAAATTAATTACAATTTGTCAAAAAGCAATCAAATTGCGTATCATCAAGTGAATGGTAAATTGTATGCTAATTGTCAAAATGTGGCGTGTCATTTATTAGTTTTAGTATTTTTATTCTCATTATACGGTAAGGAACCTTGGGGTAATTATGGATGAAACATTGTCGTGGTCAGAACAAACAATTTCATCCTCTAAAAAAGTTTTTTCAACGAATACTCTTTCCAAATTTAAATCATTTCTCCCCCAACAAATGAAAATAAAATAAATAAATAGTCTCGTTATGCCCTATCTAGATTATTGTGATGTTTTCTGCGACCTAGGAGTACACCATCTTCAGGTAGCCCAAAATGCCTGCATGAGATTCGTGTGCAATCTGCAGTACTTTGTACCATATGTCTGCCTACTACGAGTATGACCAACTAACCTGGCATCGGCTTCATGAAAGACGAAACTTGCAATATGCTCTGTCTCCTTTACTGTACTCTGTCAACGGTTGAACACTCGTATCTCTTCTCTTTCTTCACTAATATCTCATCTCATCATTGCAGCAATACTCGTGCACAAGGTGATACCTCACTTGTCCTTTCTCTACATATAACTTCGATCTTCACGCTCTTTTATTTCGTTTCAGCAGCCCCCGTGAGTGGAATCTGTGACCTGAGAGAGTCTCAGATCATTGTCGACTCCTGGGACGTTGTCCAAGTTATATAATTAATTTATTTATCATTTTCAGTGTGATTGTGTTATTCCTTTTCTTTTCTACGTTTGTTTTATGTTTTTACTTATTTTAATTTAATTTTATGTATTATGTGTGATTATTTTTTGATTCTTGTCTCATTTTATTGTATTTTCATGTTTATATTTATTTCATTGTATTTATATGTATGTATATGATTGAGTTGTTGGGTGTAATAGAGGTCCTAATGACCCTACCCCTGCAAACCAAAATAAAACTTTTATTATTATTATTATTATTATTATTATTATTATTATTATTATTATTATTATTATTATTTTGTCAATTAAAATCGTGATAACAGCAATAAAATAAGTTATACACACATGAAACAAAGTTATGCCACAACAATTTATAGTAAGATTTTGCATAATTATAAGGAGACATTGTAGGGGAATAAAACTAAAAATCCATATTACTACATAAACCACAAGTTTAATTAATAGTAGGAAAGAACTTAAAAACTATATTAAGCATATCTTTAAATTTCTATTAAATAATTAAATAATATTTTTACATTTATTTTTCTAAACTTTGTTATTACAGACATCAAACTAATTTAAAATCTGAGTATGTAAAGTGTGTCATGGGTGTAGTTATTTTTATACAAAAACAGAAAAGGCATTTATGTTTTGCGTCCTCAGAGCGTAAATGTGATCATGACACTAGGTTTTCTTTTTTTATTATTTTTATTAGACTCCTTCTAAGCTTAGAAACAAAAGAATGACATGTTTGAACTCAATTTATTATGATACGAATATCTCAGATATTAGAAAATTACATTTTAAAAATAAGAAATAAATGGTCTTATTTTGTCATGTAATACCCACCGTGGTTGAAACCGTTATAATTATAGATACTGGAATTCATATTTAAATAGAAAGTAACTGAGAAGGCCCAAATGAAACCTAGATATATTCCGAAATTGAGCTTATTTTTTTCTGCGTTGACTTATTAGAAGCATATTTTTTGTATTGACAGTCTGATTTATTATTATAGATAGAAAATATATTTTTTCGGCACAATTATTTCTCTGCAAGTTTATAATATGATAATTATTGTATCGATTGAAACCCAATATTAACATTTTGATGAGAATGACATACTTTAAAAATATATATGTAAGTGGAAAACATTCATGCAAAAAGTGGTTTACTGCATAGTTATAAAATATAGTATCCCCGTTGGCAGTTCGTAATAAAACTTCAAATTTGGCTTCATTAGAAAAATCATATTCTAAATTCTCAAGCCTGTTAATTTTTATTTATTTATTTATTTATAAGGAATTTGTTTTATGTGTGCGAATACAAATTTATATCTAATACTGTGATTATGGGTGATGGAAACTCTCATTTCGTGGCATAATGTAAATTCATTTCTGACTATACAGGGGTACCGTATTTCTTATAAACGAACAACTATTACTTCCAGTATTAATAGTGTTACTCTGTGATGAAGCGCAAACGCGCATCACAATGTTTGAGGTGTGAAATTCGTATCCAATCGTACTCGCAAAATTGGCATAGTTAGTGTTTGATTGAACACAGATTTCAAGAAGATACGTTTCGGCCTTCGGCTTCTTCAGCCCATAAGAGTTGAAGCACCTCATTTTGAAATCTGTGACTTTAGTGTTTTTTTATTTTCATTTTCTTTAACACTATATAAGACACGTACGGAAAGGATAGTGTGATATTAGTAGTATCACCTTTCTTCTATAAGTCATTACACGTGAGCGGATAACAAAAAATTCTTCAGTCTTTCAAATTGTTCCTCTTTTGCTTGAGTTGTAGTTATGAAAGTCCTTAACACAAATATAAAGTAATTTTATGTACGAATCCTTGTTACTGACTTCCCGGCTATTAAATATATGGCTCCGTATGAAGTAGCGCTAGTTTCGTGTACAATTCTTTAGTCATAAAAACAAAAAAATAAATTTTTAGTATTTTTATATAAAATAAAATACTCTTTTCTGTTATGGCATAAATTTTGAAAAAATGTTTTTCGTACAGAAAACTGAATTTCTCAGGCCTGAAAAAACTCTCAGGACACTGATTTTTTTCCAAGTCCTTGGCCCAAGTCCATAAATGGTCAAATTCCTTGCTGACACCTGGAAAGTATATTAACTATATTATCCCTCAGTTGATAAATTATTTACTAAAGGAAGTATTAATTCGTTAATATAGATAAGATATGCATTTGTTAATTATTTTATAGTCTAAAGTATAAATACGTTTTGTTAGCATATTTGTAAATTTTCTTTATCGCAATATTTGTGAAAATAATACTAATGAAACGTTATTGCGACCTATTCACCTTGACGTTACAAACACTCTTCCACGAGCAGGTACTTGGAAGTTGTGAGTTAAAAATTGCTTCCGACGCGTAGGTACGCGAAAATCGGGTTGAAGAACTACCAGCATTGAAGCCGCCTGTGGTCACTTATCCCCTGAAGCGGGATGTGACCCAGGTTCACCGGATCAGGCCAGCTGGAGGTTGCGTACGGACTTGGGAATCGAGGCGGGTGGTGCAGTGGATAGCACACCTGCGGTCAGAGCAGGTTATCCCGGGTTCGAGTCCCTGTCCGCCGCAATATTCACCTCGACGCTGCAAGCTATCACTTTCATCTCGCACGAGACACAGTGAGTTCTCTATTTGATACTCACACATTAGTGTGACAACGAAACCTTCACATGGGCACACTCCTTTAATTTTTTTGCTTCATTCTGTCTTTAGCATAGGTTGCTGAAGTAGAATAAATTCAAGAGCGTAAACAGTATAACAAGTGATAGGATATTACGGTTACTACTAAATTATTCGTGAGTCACCAGGGAAATTAATTGCTAAGTAATTTCCTCTTTATGTTTCGTACTTCAATTCTTTACTTCATCTTGTATAAAGAAACTCGCTCAAGAAAAACGACAGAATCTACATTATTTTTCACATATTGGTCCTTTTGTTCAGATTATTACCGACCTTCTCAGGTGGTGTCGGCCCCGTTGATCGCTTGATAATTGAATGCATTATTTATACAAAAAATTATGGATCCCTTCCGTTCACGAAAAAGTAGTTCTATACTGAATAATGTTTAAAGACTTTCGTCCCATTTCACAAAATTAATTCGAGTTGAAAACAAATTTTCTTCAAAGATGAGAGGCAGTGTTTACATGGTAGTTACATTTGTATACAGTCGCCCAGTACTCTCACAATCCCGTACTCTGATTTGATTTCTGGTATAAATTATTAATTTCTTTTCTTAATATGAGATCGACTTTATATCACGCACTGTATAAGGGACATCTGAAATTAAAAATAAAGTAGAGGAACATATCTTCTAACAAAACTCTCACATAGTGGACACACGTCGTGAATTCTTGGGCATATAATAACATGTTATTCGCATCCATAAATAAAAAATAGGCTTAATTAGCGTGTAAACCGTAAAAAAAATTCCTTTTCTTCGCTTGAAAACATCTGAGTGAACAGTTGGTTTGTATCAGCAGACGCTCGTGGCGCTGAGTGTGATCTTCTCTTCCACAGGGAGTTTGTCATTGGTGGCCGCAGAGCGTGCCACAGAGACCAATTTCGCGCCCCACAGCTCCATATAACTCAAATGCCAAGTGCCTCGCTTTTTTATCTGTGTTGCTTCTTTGACCCAGCAGCTGGACACCGCCTCGTGGTCTATATCCACCGCGCACATTCTACTTCTTGGAGAGTCGAAAGTGTTTGAACTTTACGAAAAGAATAATTGAGATACCATGTAAAAATAAGTTTTGAACCAAAACTTATTTGGACTTACTTAATAATAAATATTAAGTGTGTTCAATATATAATATGCTTACATTAACATATACATATGTTTAATATATTATATTACATTATATATAATAAATAATATATAATGTACTACATAAACAGTTCCAGTTAGTCTTGGAGGATCCACCGGATTAACGCTGAAATGAACATACACTTCCATAAGCACTTTCAATTCACTCATGTTAACTGAAGAAGCAAATTCCTTGGAAGATGTAAAGCCTAGACACAAGTATGGAATGTAATTCTCTTAGTCCAAATTTGATCAATATACGCTTTTTCTCCCATTTACCCCACTCACACCCATCTACGAATCAGATGGGAAATTTGGGTCTCTCAGCATAACCGACAAAGAAAAATTAGGGTGGTTGAAAGATTAGTTATAGAGATAACATTTTACACACTTCAGTACTTTTAAGAGAATAACATTTAAATCAATTACTATGCTTAGTGGGTTATGCGGGAGAGTAAACGGTTAAATGGTCATAAAATTACAAAATATTTCTATGTTATTGTTAAGATAAGATGAAAATACTCACCCATAACGTCCTCATAAATATGTCAAGAAATCGGCTAGAAGAACTTTTTACTTCTGAGTTGTGGTTTTTTAATAGTTACAGAATCTTGTAGATACAAATATTAATAAAAACACTGATAATGATTGAAATTATGAAACATTAATTGTGGCAAAACACTGAAGCAATTTTCAAAGGATTTCTGTATGCTTCTGTCACGCATTCAATTTATTATATATCGTGTTGTACTTAAAAGTTGTTTTGCATTGGTTTAGCTCTGATTAGTTCGCCGCGTCTCACTACATTAATTCATGATACCACACATTATTAAAAGCGTATTTAATACCAGTATAAAACCTTTTTCATTACACAGCAATACGAACTGCATCTTATTTATTCATTTTACTATTGTATTATACAAGTTAAATGAAAAAAATACCACCTCTCACATTGTGCAAAAAGAACAGATAAGAAATCTCTTAAATTGCGGTGTACCTCACCGCCAGGTAACATATTAATTAAGTTATGTTGAATGGAAATGGCAAACGGGACCGAGATTTTGTTTAATTATGTTATAATGAATGAAAATGGAAGACAGGACTGAGATTCGAATTCGAGACTTTGAGCTTAACGCGCTCATACGCTTACCAACTGCGCCATCGGCGTTAAGCTCAAGGTCCCGAGTTCGAATCTCGATCCCGTTTCCCATTTCCATTCAACATAACTTAATTAAACAAAGATAACAATTATAATTTCACCTTCGAAAAATATATTGCAGTCTGTTTTAAAATTCGTGATCTTTGTTTTCTTCTTTTTTATCAGCAATACAATGCTAATTTTAGATACATGTTTTCGCCTTTGATGGGTTTTGAATCATCCGTGTTCAGTAATAACTAGTAAACAACTTCGTTTTTTGATTTGGTTTCATTTCTTGCACAGTATCGCATAAATGTATATTTGTCTCTCTCAGATTCTTTCTTCTCTTCTTTACTTGTATTTTCTTATATTATTTTTGATAACTTTCCAACCATCCCTGTTTTATATGTTTTGTACTCAACTCTATTACAAATTTTCTTCTCATTCTTAGCTACCTTTTCGATTCTAATTATTTTCAAGTCTTGAATGCTTAGCAACTCCAGTTCAGGAAAAATATTGAATACGTTGAATTACCGATCAATAAACACTTCTGAATTTGTTCTGTAACGGTCCACATTAGACATGTAAACGTGTCAGAATATTGAAATGTTTGAAGTTGCGAATAATAAACTCACCAACTTTAGTGTTTAGTAATTCGTTTACAATTAGGAAATTGATTTTTTTAAATGATTTAAAAAATTCTTCTCAATTCGGGTAAAATGTAAAACAATATTTTCTTAACCAACTCCACTTAAGAGGATTCACAATTTTAAATCTCATATTGAAATAAATTTAAATTAAATTAGCATATTTTATTTCAGTGATAAATAGAGTTGTTTCGAAGAATTGTCCATCCCGAATAATTAATGAGTAAAAACATAATAACTCTCCCTCTATTAATGAGAGTTCCTCATCTACTCGTGATTCAGAGCATTTAGAACGCACCACTTGAGTGAGTGAATGTGGAAAGCTCTGTCCATCCATACAAGATGCAGGGATGGCAGCGGAAGGTTCATCACCGATCCACTGAAGACGAATCCTCTTAGTGGCAGGCATAACCCGGATTTCAGGGATATGCTGTTTACAGAGCACACAGCAGCAGTTTCTACTGTAGCAAAGAGCACAGAAGGCCATGATGGAAGAGAATATCCACATATCCACACCAAGAAAAGAAGGAGATGAAGAAGAATATGAATGGCATAGGATCAAGATATGAAGCATTATGAGAATAAACAAAAATTAGCAAAGGCAGGGTTTTTTTCCCTTTGTCATCCGTCTAGAGCATATGGTGACCCCTTACCTTATGGTTAGGTGATTGAGAATCTGCACGAACATTTGGAAATACGTTCATGCCAGGAAGGATTAATATCAATCAATCGATACTACATTATTGGCAATGACCATCGCGAAACTTAAATCGGATTGGGGACAGAAATACCATGTGACCGGCTCATCATGAAAATTGTTTTTATTGTAACATTTCATTTAATCATCCAAGAGCCTTTTCAACAAATATATTATTAATGTTAAGAAAAGTTACTTAAATCTGTATTCTCGTTTCAGATGTTGAAGAGGGCGGATGAAATGAAAATGAATGAAATATTATCTGAACATGTTAATAGTTATCGTGTGTACAGCAAAATGTGCTCTGACAAAACCTTAAAAAATGTTTGTCCAATATTGAGTTAGGCAATTTAGAATGAAGGGGCAATTTTACTGCCTATTGATGCATGCGCGTACCAATGTAAATATCATCAAATAAAATATTTTTTAACGAACGCTTCTAGTGTATTGCATAGTGAGTAAATCCTATCGTTCTCTCGACAACTTGGCAAGCTTACTTACCCCACAGTTCTCAAAATTATTAATTTAAAAACTCAAAAAATAAAATATGATTCGATTTGAAGTATCTTAGCGGATGGTTCTTTTCCTGAATTTATAAAACGATTGAAGAAGAAAATTTTCTTAAATAAGTTTTCAAAATTAGAATTAATTATAGCATAAAATGATTTAGAGAGAGCATTATAATGTAGATTGTTATCTCTTATTCCTAACCATTTTTCTTTTTATGTAAGGATCGGAAAAAAAATGGAGGTGCAATATTATATCCAAACTAGATCAAGAAAAGACATACTATTTATATTATATAATTAATCAGCCGTACTGATTTCTGGAAACAATAATTTCTGCCCTATATCACTCAATAAAACTTTGCACTTAGAAGAGTAAAATTTATTTTGGTTTATATCTTTGAATTTTTATTGGAATGGAATAAATTATTGGTATAATTATCCCTCAATATGAATAAAACTAATACACATTTGCAACCAAACGATTCCACTTACTTCACAAACGATTTACGCTAGAGAAGAAGCAATCTCACCAAAATTTCAAATTAAAAAAGCACCTTGTTTCTGTGTTTTAATTCCAATTTCAATAGAAAACAGAATTACCATTAATCGATTGTTTAATCAAGGATATTTTTAAATTGAAGCATTTTTTCTTTGAATACAAACAGTAACTTCCAAAAGTGCGCTACCTCGATCACTTGGCCGTTGCATTTTATTGACATCTTGAAGTTATATAAAACTTGAAAACCGTAATCGAGTCAACATAATTCAAACAATAACTAGGAATAAATTGTGCTACAATCAGAACCATGCTAATACCAATATTGAAATAAAGGAAACACACGGATGTACCTCATGAAAGTCTAATAGTCACGAAAATACTAAAGAAATATTATGATTGAGAACAACTGAAAAAAAGAAGAGGTTTTGCAAACACGAAATTTTTGTAACGTTGGACGGAGGACTGAATTTGAAAAGGAATATTAAGTGGTGAGGAAGCTGGAATTGAGGGAAATCGATATTACTATTGGCAGGTGGGTGACGCATTAAATCCAACGCAGCAGCCGTGACATTGAGAGCGCAATCAACCGCAGGATGGACCAATCCCGTAGCTCCGCAATAAGTGGATTTTACTGGTGCTTGGGCGCACATTCAGCGACTGCTACCGCGAGCTAAGTAGACTTTCTCCAGGCCTCTTTCAACCCACTTTACTTCCTACTTTATCAGCTTAATCCCTCAATGTCACTCAAGTCCATCTCCCTTTTAACCTAATATTTTCTAATGTTACTTTAATGACTGTTGTTTACACAAGATTTCGATGGTTTACCACCTTTGTTAGTGGATCTATTCCAAAAATAGTTATTACCCAGTGGTAAATATAAAATCAAACCCAAAATATTATATTTGAATAACAACAAAAAGGAACGATTTTTTTTGAATTTGAAATTACGTATAAACATCAATTTCTCATCTTAAGCAAATGCGGTAGTGAATGTTCGGTTTCTCCTAAAACGAACGAAGCTCCGAAGAGTGGTAAGTCGTTTTAGTGGTAAGTCGTTTCCGAGTGTAAGCCTAATGGAAGAGATTAGGTAACGTCCCTTCTCTCGCTAGGTTCTTAAAATCTCATTAGAGAAACATAGAGCTTTCGTCTCTACGAAAAGATTGCATTGAAGGTGCGTTTCTCTGTCATTTCTTTCTGTACACTTGAGATAAGCTTGTACACGGACGACTGATATGGGTATAAATTGAATGGAAAATTAATCTTTTAATAAACTGTTGTATTTTGTATACCAGTGATACTCTGGTAATTGAATCTCATCGAACTGTAATTACTCTTGAAATGAGATGATTACGATTAACGTCCTTGGTAGAGAAGAAATAATACTCAATATGTAATATATCAATAAAATGTATGAGCCTCACTATTTTCGATTACACTCAGGTATAAAAAATCCTTATTGTTATAATACAATTTCTTAGTTTTTATTAGTATAACTTAATCAAAATGTTAATCCATCATTTGTAGTTTACACTGCTTTAATTTTTAGACAGCAACTATCAACTATTTCAAAAATCATTTGTTTTATACAAATTCAAGAAAACTACACGATTCTCTCATGTGACGTTTCTTTACACATTGGTATAAAGAGAAGGAGCACGAATAATAATAATAATAATACTTTATTAATCTGGAAGTGAGCCATGCTAGATGGCAGGTGGAAAACATAATAATCATAATAATAAGATATAATAATAATAATAGTAATAAGAAGAATACACATAATACGATAATGTGAAATTTAAAAAAATCTTCGCCGAAATACACTAAACAAATAAAATACACTCACACGGAATAAAATGCCAAGAAAATGAGTTCACAAGAAGTGAGAAAGAAAATACATCAAAGAAATTAAAAAACTAAATTATGCGTGTATATTCACATACGTACAGATACACATTTTCACTTACAAACAGATACAGATATACACTCATACTTACAAGCACGCTTCAATATATACACATAGCATTACTCCTTCTATAACCTTAACGTAAAAATAATTGCTATAATATAATTAAAATAAATTAAAAACTATAAAAATAACACCAAAACAGGATTGCTGTGACAAGTCACGCACACTTCACATCACTACATTACACTGAACTTCTATTCTCTCTGAGCAATTTCTATACCCTTAGTCTCCACTCACTTCATAACACTGCGCTTCACGTGTGCTCCTATTTCATAGAAGCAAGAAGACAGTTGTGGAAACATTTTACTCTTTTTGGTAAATTCGTAAGTGTTGTTGCAGGTAAGTTATTTCAGTCTACAATGGTTCTATTCACAAAGGAGTATTGCCCAATATCTGTTTTCTGTTTCCTACATTTTATTTTACACTTGTAGTCGCCGCGACTAATATAGTTCGATTGGTGGAGCCTAGCGTTCACTGATTTCCACGGAGCCTCTCCCATGTAGACTTTAAAGAAAGCACAAAGACGCGCGGACTTCCTCCGATTGGTAAGTGCGCCCAACTCTAAATTAATATTACGTGTGTTGTCCCTAACAAATTTTTCAGTCTTTCTTTGTATCCGATCTAATTCATTGATCTGACCCTCCCTATACGGATACCAGCAAGCGGCACCGTACTCCAGTATAGGTCGGACTAATGAAGTGTTCGCCAAGCTTTTAGATTTCGAGTTCCCTTTTTTAAATACGCGTCTCACGAAGTTCAGCGCTCTCCTAGCTTTTCTTTGTTGTGTATTTTACATGTTTTTAAGTGATTCAGCTGTCCTGACAAAAGGAAATAAGTTGGCTTTCACTGAGTCCCCGGATCTAAAACCATGTACGGGATTTAGAAAATTATTTTTTTCCCAAGTTTTCTTCAAATAATCTGCAATGATGTGCTCCACCTATTTACATGCTACTGAGCTTAAGCTAATTGGTCGATAATTGCTAATTAATGAGCGATCATCTCCTTTGTGAATTGGTACCACGATAGCCTTTTTCCAATCGCGTGGTAGTGATGAATTATTTAATGTAATATCATAAAACCTGGCTAGGTACGGAACCATGGCTTCCCCGCCGAGTTTAAGTAAATCCCCTGGAATATTATCGTCACCGATTGATTTTTAATTTTAGAAGTTTGATGACGATGCATCCTAGTATTTAGAACAAAAGTATTTACATCAGAATTATTTGTCAAATTTAGACTACCGTTGCTAGAGGAAATACAAAAAAAAAGCGACGAATAATATGTGTTTAAAATCTTGGCCTTCTCCTGGGGTTCTCTGTAGAATACACCATTATTTTTAATCGTTGGTGTACTTTCATTATTCCCATCCGTCTTTTCAGGTACTTATAAAATTGCGACCAACAGTTGTCTTTATTTTGAAAAATTTTCTGTAAAAAGCATTCTTGAGCATTTTTCTTCGCTATTGGTAACTGACTAGAGAGAAATTGTAATCATTTTAATAGTCAGTCCCTTTTTTGTTTCGATTTTTATACGTTTTTCTTACTTTTGCTTTCAACCGACTAATGTGACTATTATAGTATTCAGAGTCGGGATCAAATTTTCTTGCATGTTCTTTCATTCTAGCACTTAACATTATTTTAGTTTGGGCAACATATACACAATCACAGTTCTTACAAGAAAATCTTATAGTATGAAAAACACGAATAATGGTGTTGTAAAATATTGTAAAATACAAGGTCATGTGATAGATTTTGAAAGAGTGAAAATAATAGACTATCAGGATAATACATTCAAAAGAATAGTATCAGAATCAATACATATAAAAACAACTAAGAATGTAAACTCACAAATACAATCAAACATATTTACTAAAGATTATGATAGTATATTTTATGTAATGAATGTATAGTGAATTCAATAAAAAAATACTACTTGATCCAGAAGTTAAAATATAATGTTGGTATTGTATTTCACTAGTCAAGGTTGGCATAATTGGTTCTTATCAGTTACTTCACTTGAACATGAATGATGCCATTTGTAGTTCTGACTTTGTAGAGAATGTATTGATAAAGTGAACTAAATTTCACTTATGTGTTTTATTAAGTTGGTTGAATGGTTGTTTGTTATGTTCAAGAAAATGTAGATTTACTTAATGTAATGGAACAAATAATACAGGTATGTGATTATAGTATATGATGGGAAATATTTAAACCCATAGGTGTATAATAAGTAGAACACTTTCTTGTATTTTTAAAAATAGTTGTCAACTTACTTAAAACAATAAAATAATTCCTATTATAGAAATCTCTTAGATTGCGGTGAACCTCACCGCCAGGTAACAGATTAAACATGTTACGTCGAATGAAAATGGGAGACGGGACCGGGGATCGAACCCGGGACCTTGAGCTTTGCATGAGCGCGCAAAGCGCGCAAAGCTCAAGGTCCCGGGTTCGGACCCCGGTCCCGTCTCCCATTTTCATTCGACGTAACATGTTTAATAATTCCTATTGTAAAAAATTGTAAATAACGTGTACTAATATTCTATGTATTTAAAGTAACTCAAACTTTGTACATTAATTTGTAGTAACCATGAGGATAATACTAATCAGCATTGAAACGTTGATGAATTTCCTGTAATTACTAATAAAGTGATGAACCATACATATTGATTGTCTATAATATACAACCGCATGATTCAAATTTATAAAATTACAAATCAAGGCAATTTTAGATAAAGAAATTAGATAATTTTATTTCAAAACTTAAAGTTTTTGTTGCTTATACTTCTACAATTCACCTGTAGCAACACTAACGACTCACCCTTGTTACCCGGTTGGCGAATTCAGTTCCATCCTTCATCACCGTCGCAGTCTCCCCTTCCACCATCTTCGCAGCCATTTGCTTCTCCCGGTGACGCCTCCGACTCCGCCGTCGCCGTCCTCTGCATCCACGATGTCCTGTGTCGCCCCGTCGCCGTCCGTCTGTCACTCACCACCATCACCGCCAACACCACCTCCCTCACCACCGTCATTTCTCACGCTCTCATAATTTCCAACCGCTCTACCATCTCAAACCAGTGGATTGGTTGAGAACATCTTCACACTCGATAGACGGGTGAACAGCTTGCCAAGATTTGACGATCCACACCGATTTCAGTGAAGCCCGTCTCGACCAAAATGCATTTCATCGATCCAGCTATTGGCGTCCACGAAAGTCACGTTGAGTACGTTACATACTCATTCAAACCGATCATTGATGGCCCCGATTTTCCTCCACGACACATCTTTACGGCACAACACAGCACTCAACGTAATGTTGGCACGAGAGAACTTCTTTTTTGAATCAGAAATCAGATCATACACCTCTCCCATCATGTTATCGATATTACGTGATCTTTTAATATCGTTGGTTCGTACATGCAAAATTACTGAATCCGGACAGCCAAAATCCCTATTCTCCATAACCCGCCGAAGTTGCTCCATCCGGATACCAGGATAGCACTTAACTTTCATTGTGTTTTCATCCTTCCTCACGTGACGAATGATTGAGTCACCTAACACAAGACTTGCAGTTTTTTGACTTTCTTCTTCCACGACTGGATCTTCCATACAGCGCTGGAAATGCGTACAGTCATGTGCTCAAGGCCTACTTAAGGTCTTAATCGCTCTGAAATTTATTATACTCTCTCTGAAATTTGGTTTAACTATTCCGATATTTGATTAATTATTTCTTCCTTTCCGACTGGTGGAGTGTTGACAATCTTAGTGTAGCCTGTGTTCATAGGCGGCGCCCACGGCGTGCTGTTCCTGAGAACGCCGTGCTCTGCATCCTCATGTTTTGTCCTTGAAATCCCTCCTTTACTCGGACGAAGATAGGTAAAATTTTTATTGAAGTTATATAAGGTCATGTGCTAGACATATGAAAAATTAACTTCCTTAATGCACCACATGAGAAAGTTAAACAACGAGTTAACATAGGGCTACTAAGGTTTACACTCGCATCAGAAATTCTGAAAAATGATATTTCTGGCCTCAACATAATCCTAAAAGAGGAGATTAATTACCTCTGGAATTTAAATTTCCGAGTAATTATAACACCTTGTTAAACAAAAAAAAAAATAATTAAATTAATGTATGCATGAAAAAGTCACGGTTTTCACTTAGTTTCTAATTTCCTAAGTCGTCGTGAGAACATGNAATAATTAAATTAATGTATGCATGAAAAAGTCACGGTTTTCACTTAGTTTCTAATTTCCTAAGTCGTCGTGAGAACATGTCCCCGTAGTGAAGACCCACTCTCCTCACCTCGTGACCCGTCGACCGTGTTCTCTTGGTGTGAAATTTCACAAAGGTGGAGAGAGTGTAGCCTTTTACCCCTTGGCGCGTCTAGTGGGAGGATGAATGCGACGTGTTTCCCGAAGGGCAAACTGAGAGCAGTCCTCGTTCTCTCCACGTGCAGGTGTAATTTGCATGCTGTGGAATCGAGACACGCGGGGCGACCTTTATATACACGAACAAGATCCTTACACTGGAGTAAAACACAGCACAGCAAGATGCTTAACATCCGAGCTCAACAATGATCTAAAACAACGAAAAAACCTTGTAACGATGGGGTTAAATAATAGAAGAATGTTTTTAATTTCCGGTGATGACAATTGTATTGACAGTACGTGCATTTAGATCGAACTGAATCCAGAAAAATATATTTTCAGGGTTTTCTTATCAGTTGTGTGACGTTCCTAACTGAACAAAGTACAACTAAAGTCATCACGGTGAAAGAATACTAATTATATATAACCAATGGAGTAAAAGAGCAGTGTTGTCATATATCTGCTGCGGGTGGTAGCCTTATATAGTTCGATCTATTACATACCGTGGCCCCCCGACAAAGTTTGCTATATCCGGTGGAAAAAGCAATCTTCAAGCCGGGCTTCTTAGGGTGAAAATTTAGTGATCGAGCCCTCTATCAGTAACAGTTGGCATGTCAATTACTGCCGGCTCTACGAATCGGCTTATGCCGGAAGCAGCATCTGAACGTGAACTCACCAAGATTCTGCAGACACGAAGAAATTTCTCACGTGTCTTCAGCGAGACGAAGAGTTACGCAATGCTGGCATTGGCTCCTCGACTTTCAAATGGTCTTTAGGCTCCTCCCTCATTATTGTTCTTTCTTCGAGAATTCTGTAGAGAGAATTTGATGAGATGAATTTATGAAGAGTTGCAGATATGATTTTATTATTTTACTCGGCCTTGTTAGGTTCATCATAGTATCCACGTTAACTTCGTTATAGGACCCGAGATTGACTACGTATAAGAGCAAAAAATTTAATTCCGTTCTGGGAACCATTATGCAGGCTCAATTTTAAAGAAAGAAGAAACAGATTCTTGGAAATGTACTAAGGGTTACATTAAAATAATTATTTCCTTAAAATCATAATGGATTTTTTTCTTTTTTTTTCTAAACTACTTATATGAAAAATTAAAACGAACCTTTCTTTTACGACTTTCTTCTTATAAGGATATTCTTTTGTGTAGATTGTTTCGTCACTTTATTGTGTTGACCCTGTTGTTCGCTTAGAAGGCTGAACTGTGTATTCCGGAATTTTTTAACTCGTGTTTTCACAGCGTCTGAAAACCAAGAAAAGTTCAAGGTAACACAGCGGAAAAAAACAAAAAGACCGACTCCCTAGAGAGAACAAAATCTCCAGCTGACAACGGAGAATGGGAACTGGGTAAACACACATACAAGATTTGTTTGTATATGATACATTTCCTGTCTCTTANTTTTGTTTTTTCATTAAACAAATGTTTTGAAGTTTCAAATATTAGAAGTTTCTTTGTTTTAGAAAAAGTTAGTTCTATTAGCAGCAAAATTGATGTATCGAGATATAGAAAAATAATTTATAGAATAAATCCTGCGACGTCAGACAAGAAAAACCTATTATCGTAATGAAATGAACGAGGTCAAATTTATGTGACGTCCTAAGGTACTGCCCAATTATCTTGAATTCAATATCACGTACATTTATCCACGAAAATTATATACCACAACAAATAGAAAAACAAACATACAAGTTTCAAGTTACGGTCAGTTACTTTCATTTCGACAGATGCTTTTGGTTTCATCCTCCATGCTAACAGCGTGATCAATTTCTCGAACGCAAGATGAAATTCAAACTTATTTGTGCACCAGAAGTACACTTTCGATTCCTTCAGGTGAATTGTTAATTACAACTTGTGAATGTGCTCTAACATCATCAGATCATTTAGAGAGAAAATATCCCTTACGTTTCTGTAAATCTTTGGCAATAACCTTCGAGGAAAATTTTCGACAAGAAAAAGATTTCAGATGTTCTGGAACATGCCTCGTCCTGCGCGCTACAACATCTTAACCATAGAAAACTTCCTGGAAGAAAAGGTTGCAGATGGGTTTAAACGTTGCGAGTTCGACAAAATCACATGACTCGCAACGAATGAGACTCGAATGAACTGAAACGGTAACTAAAAATACAAATATTAAATGATTATAGTTATTTGGCAGTAACTAATATCAGTAGCGGCAAAAGAAAATTAAGTGTATTAAATAGTAAATTATATACTGCTATGACTATTCTTTACTTTATTTTAATCTCAGTTATTGTTATATGTACTTAAGTGACTGTTTCGTTCATTCAGCACCATTGGGAACCACGGAAAGCCAAGGGTTAAGTCAAGTACGCTAAGCAAGAAAATAAAAGAAAATCTTTTCTTTTCTGAAGAATTTAAGAAAGCAACTGGTCCATAATTATACCCACGAAGAAGTTGTTACAGTTCAGAAATATTACGAACAAGAGATATGCAAACTATATATCACAGAACTACTCCAGGACGTAGAACAGTGAAACCTACTTAGTTTGTTATTTACATAAAAAACATGCCTTAGATGAGCAGTAGTTTAGTTGAGGTGAGACCTCTCATGAAATAGATGTAGTAGACAAGAGGCAGTAGGCACGCATGCTTTGTCCGAAAGCTCTCTCAACAAAGCAAATGGGAATGCACAGGGTCGTAACTCTTTACGAGGCGGCGATGAATCGCGAATCGCAAGTGACGCGCGCCGTGCGTTGACGAAGACAACGCCCTTAGCTACTGGTGTCGGGAAGAACAAGAAGTGTAGTGGCCGCTGCCGCCGTAAAGGCAACTGGTTGTTAAAACTTCCTTTGGCTGACTGCAGCGACGCAGACGTATCCACCGCCTTAGAATACCACCCTCAAAGTAAGGGTGGAAGAAAGAAGTGACAATAGTTCAACGCGTTTTTACAAAGCGTTGGCTTAGAGTGACTTCGGGAAGGCAAAAAATACACAAGATTTTTACTCGTATGAGAATGAGTTAATATTTCCAAGCAAAATGTTATCTGCGTATATTCAAGCAAAGAGTGAAAGTTTATGTTTGCAAACAAACACGGGGAAAATAATAAAATCAATATGAGTTCAATTATCTCTTGTCGCAATCGCGCAATATGTTCTATTATAGTTATGCCTTTGGTATAAAAAAGAATATGAAACATATGCCAGGTATTTGTACAGGAATAGCGCTTAGAATGTTTAATGAGATTTACTTAATCAAAGTAAACCATTAGAATTCAAATTCTTGTTCGCTTACATCTTATATAAAAAGGAGAGTGTTTGTATGTATGTATGTAATTTGTTTACTTTTTTGCTGTCATAGAAACACAACAAAAGAATTTTCTTACTTAACCAACACTTGGTAATTTAGAATTATAAACCAAAACAATTGAACATCATTGCTTAACAATGCCTCAAAAAAAA
>NNCF01127983.1:197147-214072 GCA_002313205.1 Laupala kohalensis
TTAAATAAAGAAGATTCTTAAATTTGTATGAAGTAGTGTATTATTGTGCTTTATAATATGTTGTTTTTATTTATGTAGTATATTTATATTATTGTTTCTCCCTAACCCGTGCAAAGCCGGGTATTCAGCTATTTTATTATTAAAGTAATAAGTATATCTCTAACAGAACGAAAAGAGATTAAGATTGAAAAAAAATTGTATTTGGGAGAATATGTGCGTAGCGCTCAATCTCAGAAAATGTTAGAACAAAAAGTCTCGCAGTAATTGATAAATCGGTAATAGGATAGATAAATAGATATCGCATAATCATAAAAAATGAACTTAGGAAAACAAAATGCCCTGCAAGTTATAAGAGATATGTAAAGCTTCCATTATTTATCGGAATAAGTTATGCGCTGGCATTCGTGGACTTGCAGTACGATCCCAGTTATACCTAATTCTTTCAGAGTGCGATTTACATTGACAGTCATTACGTGAAATTAACATCCAGAGCGAACTACATGGAAGACGATCCAAGCGTGGCAGATGAATGAGCAGGAGCCGTAAGTATTGTAATAGATGAATTGACAAAACCTTAAATAAAGCAAAATACACTTGTTTATCTTACATGGACCTTTTTTCCAAACACTGGTCATTTTTCGATTTCCTCAAAATGAAATAAAATATGGTTCAGAGATCTGCGGAGCGTAGGTCCATTATTGTGGAGATAGCTATGTCCTCTATTAAAAAATGAATTCTGGAAAAACCTTCAATGCGAAAAAGTAAAAATTACTCAAGAATAATTGATAATAATTCATCAAGTAAATTCTTGATATGTTATTGCAATAAATTAGTGTTTTACTTAATTAATTTGGATCGTGAATATTGAATTCATTTATAAATCGTAAAATTTAATTTATTGAACTCAAATGTTATTGTATATTGAATTGTTTCGTAGTTCCTTACAAAAGGTGACTCGTGTTTAGAAACGTAATATTTTACGAGTTAAAATTGGGTCAACGAACTGGGAGAGGACCAGCTGGTCAGTATTTAAATTAGCCATCGGGCAAGTATAATAGAAATGTTTCTAGTTAAATTGCAAAGTAGTATTTTAAGGGAGTTGAGAGCGGCTGCGTGAAGCCAAAATATTATTAGCCCTGTATAGCCGAGTGGAAGGTGAGTCAACATTCAAAAAGCTGCATAGACGTGGGATGATGAACTATTATTTATCATTGCATTCACTTTCTGTACGTTTTCTGTTGTTGTAAGTAGTACAATTCATTTCGACAAATCAAGGGAGAACATCACTTAAAAGAAACTTGAAAGAAGACGAATCAATTTTCTTTTACCAATACTTTATCAGTCAAATGTTTATTTTCATATTCCTACTTCACTATTTGATTGATTTCAACAACTTTTAAATTTAACAAGTTTGCATTTGATAGTATACATGTCCGCATAATTTCGTGAAGAATGGAATTGTTCATAATTTGGTTTAACTTGCATCAAAAGTGGACACAGGGGTAAACTGATCATTTCTTTTATTTGTCATTAAGAATTGTCGTTTTGTTGTTTCTTTCAGACTAACTTTCTTATATTTTTGGATCGTTCCAAGACCCCTTTGATACAAAGAATATTCAGGAGGGCACTTGATATAATATATCCAAGTTCTGACATCAGGGTGATCCCAGCACACAAGACTGAGAGACGTGTGCTTAAACGGCAAATTTCGAAAAGAAAATCAATATGAAGAGCCCTAGAATGGCAGTTCCCCCTAAAGAACGATCGTACGCTATTTTGAAGATTCAAGCCTTTCAGTCTCGTCGTTGCCGGGCTGATAAAGCTGAAGAAGTAAATACAGAAAAAAAAGATTCGAATTTCGAAATTCTATATCCACAGGAACCAACCCTGGAGAACTCGTATGCAAATTTTGAAAACATTAAATTAAAGTAAAATCAAAACCTTAAGAAAAAATGTAGACTAGCCTTATCATATTCTACTGAAAATCCATCTCAAAACGTAAGTGACAACTGTCAAAAGACGAAAACTACATACACTTTGAATTTATTGTTTGAATAATATCGAAAACAGTTTGATGTAACTAGGAGTATTAAAAATATTTTATTCGAACATTTCGCTCCCGTCAGTACTTAATCAATCCCAGAGGAAGAAGATATATCCCCACTCACCCCTTCCTCGCTCTGAGATATGTAGCAAGGGGAAATAACACACCTAAGAACAGCATTCCCAAAAAGCATTTTCACTCCAAATTTGAGATTTATTGTTCTAACCGTTTTTTTATCTAAAACCAAAAACAATCTTATTCTCACACTTAAGTTCAACCATTTAGTAGCGTGCGAATACTTGATTTGGCAGGGGACATTGTGACATTTGAGACAATGTTACCATTATCAATAACAATTAATAACAAACTTCATTAATTAATAACGTAAAAGTGGAGAGGTATGATTTGGCGGAACAAGCGTGGACGTGGAGAGACGGGAGACGAGACTCGAACATAGGAGGGATAACACGTTCCCTCAGTAGTGTGTTAGGTGAACCGTATTACAAAGTCTTCTCCGAGTTTTTGTTTCGATATTCGAAGAACGTGATGCGGAAGTTGGGTTAAATATTTTAGTTTTCCAGTGAGTAATTAAGACATATTAATCTGATTTTCGTCCGTTTTCAATAACAATTATTAGTTTAGTTTTTTGCGATTTGGTCTTGAAGAAATGAAAACATCTATTTACAACACACCAACGTTTTACAACAATCAATTTTCCTTGGCAAAGGTAAGTAATTAGTAAAATTGAATCTTTCATTTTGTATATAATTTTAGTTAATATTATGTGTTTGCAGCGATCTATAAACGTATTTTCTATCATTTTTTAACAAAGCTGTGTTTTCTTTCCCAAAGGAGGGATTTAGTCTCGTAGTGACCAAAGGAGTTAATATGGAGACTCTTGAACCCTTCAGGTTGATTAATATAATTTTTTAATTGATCTAATTTTTTTATCGTTTTAGTATTATGTTACAATAAGGAACAATGTGATTTTCATTAGCCACGCAACTGACAAGTGACCAACTGTGTGAAAGTACAATTGAGCAGCTAAAAGCTGATGTTGGTTTCAAAACAACACACATTTACGTCTCGGGTCGATATGGCATTTGCAGAGCTTTTCGTTTGAAGTCTTTATTACTATTCCAGACTACAACTATTCCAGACTGGGAGCAAAATAATTGCCCGTAATTTGCTTATAAAATAATTAAAAGTTACGAAACCGATTTGATCCATCAGAAATATTTAAGGAGGGAGAAACCAAAATAACGACTGACTTTGGATCAAATGTCCCATGAAGGTGTTTAATTATTAATAATAATTAAGTGTTAAATTATTCATGCTCCGAGCTGTTTGACCCCCTCCCTCCACATGGGATTCCCCTCCCGACTTATTATTCATTTTATTCTAGTCAGTTTAGACGGAATGGGCGAGTTAATTTAGTTGATGAGTTTTCAGGAGATTTCGACTGAGGTCATAGGTGCTCGGCTCAATGTAAATTAAAGTGAAAGCACTAAAACATTAATAATGATGCATTCAAATATTTAACGATACCAACAAACATGGATAAATATTTTTTAGAGGATTGCAAGGTTTATGTAGACTTAGAGCGATCAAATATAAAATATAATCGCGTGGCGAAGGTCCTTTTCTTTAAGAAATGAAGATCTGAAAGTGGAGATTGGTTTCCCCCATCCATATATTTCAATGTATTGAGATGCTTCTGTTTCCGACAACTCCGAGTGTATGTAGGTCAGACTAAAGCAAAGTATCCAACTGTAAGTCCTAAGTTTCAAAGAAAACTTATTCCCTCTTTCCCGAGTAAATATCACAGAGAGTAAAATCTCCACTTCGCAGTCGGCCATTCAACGCTCTGACCCACTGACTCCCGGAATATTGAACAATCATTTTCAACACTTTTTCAAGTGGAGTACATCTTTACAAATGAAAATTCTTTGGGCTTTTGATTGCACGTGTTAAATCTCAAGATGAAACTTCAAAGGAACTTGGTGATTTTGCGAGGAGATGGAGTGAAAGGAGCTCTTCGGTTAAAGGGGAATTGAAAAGAGAGTCGACGGGCAGGCCAACCTAAAAGATTGGTTTACATTCTTCACTTCTGCAAACACACAAGGGGTGATGAACGATACGAGACAAGGAGTTGAATGAAGAGTTTCGAACAAGAGGGATAAATCGAAGGGAGATTCGGTCAGCAATGAATCACTTGCGTTTAACTGAAAACATGTGAAATTAGACATGGTTGCTTGAGTGTATCAACAAAACAGATGGGGCTTGAGGGTTCAATAGAGAGGAGTTTCAGATGAAAGAAAAACGTACTTCTATAATGTACTTCCTTTTGGGGTGAAAGTTTACTTTACAAAAAATGTTTTGGCATGAAGATTCTTGAATATATATGAAAAGAAATTGTGAAAAAATGTTGGAGAGAAAATGATATCTTGAATTCTTTCAGAAAATACTATTATGAAATAAAAAGAAATTTCTCGGATTTTTATGAGAATACCGTTCCAAGGATTAAAAAAAAATGATAACAAGGCTGTGCATGTAATATACGTAAAAAAGGAAACGAACTCCACTCCCCAGAGGCAGACTTCAGCTTGTTGTCTTCACACCTTTACAGTCTCTCCTTCGCCAATTGCGTGTGGAGGAAGACGAGAACGAGGTGTAAAAAGAGAGAGACCTGCGATGACTCAAGCTTTGCCATGGAAATGAGATGCTGCACGGAGTCTTCTGCGTCGCCAACAATCGACACTTGCTTGACGATGTGGGTGAAAGGACGACAAAGGATAGAGAGGAACAGAGAGGCGGAGAGATGAGAAAGAAAAATACAATTAGATTAAGCTAGGTACGGCAGGAAAGAATTGGCCAACGAGTAGTATGAGCATCACTCGAACGTTAAAGTCAAAATTAAATAATGCTATCTGGCGCAGAATTGTCTAAGGTTAACATGGTTGTAGGAGCGATACAAAACAAATGAAAAGAACTGAATCCTCCAGAAAAGAAAGCTATTTATGGGATTTATATGCTATTGAATTAATACATTAAGTTGAAATATAATGATTGTTATGCAAAGACACAAAAAGAGACTTCAATTTTCAGTTTTTCTCCGAAATAAATATATTAATTTACGTCCGAGATAAAAATTTAGATATCCTAGAAATGAGTTATTTAAGAATATTTCTGATATTGCGGTAACACGTTTAAAGAAACGTTGTGCAAAATATACAGAATATTTCGCGGTTTTCTCTTAACACAGATTTTGTTTAGGTAAAGGATTAGATAGTTTGTTGCATAATAATTAAATATATTATTATTATTGTTTGTTCCCTCAGCATTGCTGCTGGAATAAGACAAAGTAAGGGCTACAGAGCCAAGCACATTCGTCTACATATCACTCAAGAACTTTCTTACAATGTTTGTAAAGTTTAGAATGACAGCTTTTTGCATGAGTACATAAATATACGTCAAAATATTCAAGTCAAGAATCTTAAGGCTTTCATGCAACTGCTTTGGTATTACACCATTGGCTGATAAAACAATTGGCACAGTCCACACTTTATCGAGCTTCCAGATCTTCTTGATTTCGTTTCTCAGGTACACATACTTGTTTTTCTTTTAACCATTGTTTTCTCAAAATTGTGTGTGTTTGGCACAGCTATGTCGACACAGTTTTCTGCCTTTTATCAGGTGTATCACTATGTCGGGTCAAATGTTAGGGACACATCTGTCTGTAATTATAGGTCTGTCATAATACAATGTAAATCTATATGTGCCCAACACAGGAGAAGCAATATATTTGTAATATGGGGAACTCTCTTTTAACAGTTGGAACTTAATGCCTAAGCTCTGGTGAATAATATCAACCACTTGGCTGTGACGACGTAAGTACTCAGACTGAGAGAGAGCGATGCATGCGAACAACATGTTGGATAGTTTCAGGTTCTTCCTTGCATTTTCTACATTTCACGTATCCTGCTTGCAGGTCCCTAATAATGAATTTTAAATAGTTCTTTGTTCTTATTACTTGATCCTGAATTGCTTTCATGAAACTCTCTGCTTCTGGGAAGAGCTCGGCATGCCTCAACCGCACGTTCGACGCTTGCTTGTCGACAAATGTTCGGTCGAGATCATTGGTGTGTCTCCCGTGCACAGGCAATGCTTTTCCCTTCATCATATTTTTCTGAGTTGCTACGGGTGATTTCATTATTCTGAATAACATTACTCGCCAAGTTCAGGGGAGTATATATGTGGTCTGCAGAATATAATCAGATGATGAGGTGACTCATTTTTCTTCTGATGAAAATAGCATCTGAGTGTTTTAATTCGGTTATTATGAAGGAGTTGTACATCAGTCATCCACCTTCCCCCGACCCGAGTGTTTGCTTTCTCATGGTGCTTTCTGGACTTATTTTATTGAATCCTAGTCTTCCTCATGATACCCTCTAAATCTGTCTTTGACCATCCTATGATGTCAAATAAATACGTCAGAATGGAAACTGGAAAGGTGTTAATAGCTTAGAAGAGGTGCTTACTATTTAGATCAGTTTGACACAACATGCTCACTCTCTTGCTATATTATGTTGTAAGTGAATTCTTAATGCTGGAATGATCTATTTTCCTAAATTGTTCATACCCTAAGTATTTATAAAAATTACCATTGTCTAGTGCTTCTATCCCCCTTGCTCAGATTCAAATCTGTCAAGTTTCCCTCAACGTATATTAACAATTTTGCATTTATCCACAACCAGAGTCATTCTGACGTCACGTGAGAATTGCTCGAAAATCTTAATTTGTCCAACAAACATATCGTATGATGGGGCATACAACGTCGGGTCGTCCATGTACAATAAAGGTGAAATTACATGATATGCTTCGTAGGACTTCAATCAATAACCAACACCCGACCTGTTCAAGATGTTGATTGCTAGACCAAAGCACAAGGGACTTAGTGAATCGCCTTGGAAAATTCCTCTTCTTATTGGTATTTCTGGGGTAAGCGACACCTGTTCTTTGGCTGGATGAAATATTACTGTTCTCCAAATTTTCACCAAGTTCTTCGGAAAATGAACCAGCACAGGATGATCTTTTTTTACAATTCCAGAACTTTGATCAACAATTCGTGGGAAGCGGTGTCATATGCTTTCAAATAATCTACGTAACAACATGACAGTTCCCTATTCTTCTTTTGAAACTGACGAATAACTGAGTATATGTTCAATTCCTCCTTGCATGCTTTACTCTCTTTTCGGCACCCCTTCTGCTCTTCGTTCATGAGTTTTTGGTCTTCCATGTGTAGATTTAGTAAAAACGTTATCCAAGATGTCATTAATTTGTAAAACGTTTGCAGACATGTAATGAGTCGATTATTTGCTGGATCTAAAGAACTTTTTCCTTTTGTCACCAAATATGTCGTTCCTTCAGTCAGGAAATGTGGTAGAGATTTAGCGTTGGTCAGGAAGTTATTTATAAAATACAATACTTTACGATAGACAAATGGTAGTTTTTTATAGCAGAAATTATGGATATTATCGCTCCCTGGTCTCTTCCAATTATGTGCTTTAGTCAATGCACATTGCAAAACGTCATTGGTAATCAAAGGCTTCTTCATTAGTGTTATTCCTGTGTCTTGTCTACCTCTTCTTTTAGCCATTCAGCATTTTCATTGTATTGTGCAGAACTGAACCATATTGATGACAAAACAAGTTGCCACTTGATTGATTGTTGGATAGTTTCCTAGACTTTGTTTGCCAGAACCAATTTTTGAAATATTTTCTTTGTAAAAGAATTTTTCGTTGTTGTCAAATTGTGTTTTCCGCCTTTCTCCGATCACTCGTCGCGCATCGTCGTGACCGTGCACTTATTGCGGCTAATGACTGCTTCAGTGTGTCGACGAACTCACAAATATGTTGATTTAATAGATCACGTGGAGTGTGGATCTTGTATTTCTCAGAAATTGCATTGACTTTATTTTTTAGCCTTCTGCTGAGACATCCCCTGTCATATTGAAGCAAACGGGCAATTTCAGAAATCTTTATTTCAATTCTTCGGATCAGTCTTTTTTCTCATTCAGTCATCTTTCTGTCACAGTGCCTAGCCCTCGTCCCAATATCCAGTATTTTTGCATCATTGCACCTGGCAGCTGTAAGATCATGCAACTCCCCAAAAGAACGCACTTCATTCAAGTACTCTGGAACAACATATGCATCCCTTAGTTGGATCTGTACCCTTGTATTCTAGTACATCTGTACTGATCACAACTTGAGTTATCTACAAATTCGTCGCTTTTGTGCACACTTACCTTGTCTTCACTTTCATTTTCCAATTGGCTCTCCCTGTGGAGAGACCTACAGATCTGGGTTTCATTTAATGGAGGAATCATTCCTTTAGTTACATCCGTCTTTATTTCTTCTAAAATGTTGACAGGTAACAATTTATTTCTTACAATAGCTCTTCTCTGGTCAGCAAATCTCTGCGCTGTGACGGTTATACATCGAATTTTTTTCAGAAAAGATTGGTGCAATTTATTTCTATAGGCTGTCATTTCTGTCTCGAGTTTAGTCCTTTCTAAATAGGTGCGCATGATAGATGTATTGATCTCTTGATTCCATTTCATATGCACTCGATGTTTCCCTGCTAAAGTGATCTCAGGTAAAATTGGGTTACACCCCTGGGAAACAGTTTCAGCAGGTACGCCTTGATCAGATGTTGGTTAACTATCTTCATTAACGGCTGTAAAAAATTACGGGTTCCCCAGTGACTGACCGCCTGCTCTGCAAAACACCACTAGCGGTCCTCATGCTGCCACGCCTAGCGCTAGCTCTAAGCGTGCTCCGGCGATCCCAGGCAGCAGCATTATAGTAACTCTATTCCGTAATCGTTTCTCCTTGAAAGAGTGTTTGCTTTTTATACCTACAGCAAGGTTTTCACCAACCTGGAAGACCCGGGACTCAGACAGGGTTACCATACCTTGGTGACAGAGTAAGAGAAAGTAAGGCGAGGGCGGGAAGCAAAGGTTTCAAAAAAGGGAAGAAATATGGATTTATTGGGATAAGGGGCCTGCCCTGCACCCAAGTGCAGTGATGGTACTTCCCAGGATGAATGTTGGGACACCAGTCTACCACCTAGTAAGTCAGGTCTACCCCGTGTATTTTAGTTCCCAGTACCCACCCAAGGGATGAGCGTTCCCGTATCCGCCACCTGGGGAGGCAGCACCCGATAAGGTATATACTCCCACAAGCGTTGTTGATATTATTATTATACAATTTCTTCTCGGGGATTATTCACTCGTTTTTTAAAGGTTTGAGGGGCTATCTAGCATGCCTCATTCCTGGTTTGGTAAGTTAAGCACGGTGCGAAGAATATGGCAAGTTTCTAAGACNTTGGATATTGGAAATAAGGTTTTTGGGTTTTTCCAAATTGTTTTTCAGATTCTTATTTATGAGGTCATTTGCTGTAAACGATTAGTAGAATTTCTACAGTTTCGAGTTTATAAATGTCTTCATATTCTATTGAAAGTGGGATGTATTTTGAAACCTTATCCGTTTCTGCTTTGTCTATGTTGTGATGTGCTGGATGGGTGACATCAGTGATAAATGCTTTTCGCTCCCTGACATTATGTAGTATAAAATCTGGTCTATTAGCTGGAACTGTTTTATCTATGTGTATTGGTAGATCATAATATAGTTTAAAATCTTTGTTTTCTATTGTAGGTCTTGCTCGGTTTTCATAATAGGGCGTGCTCATTTCAGCTTCTTCTGTTAAAAGTCCGAATCTCATTGCAATAGATTGGTGTATAATGTTAGTAGTTAGTTAATGCCGGTGAAGATACTGTTGTGTTAGCTAAATTTGTACATCCAGTCGTAATGTGATCTATTGTTTCTGATGACTGGTGAAGGATTCTACATTTCTCGTTAACATCTTGCTTTTCAGTGTACTTTTTATAGTTGTTGGTTGGGATTACTTGATCCGGAATTGCTTGCATGAATCCCCCCGTCTCTCCAAATAGTGGCCCATCTCTGAGCCATTACACTGAGACATCGTGATCGGCATTATCAAGTGCATGGGGAAATCTGACATGGAGAGGATTGGTCTTCCACGCCTTCAACCTGTCCTTGAATGTGGTGATAGTAGGATAGTTTTATTGAGGTCCATTGGAGTGTAACCTTTGTCACTCGATACTACTGCTTTGTATAGTGGAGACATTTCAGATTTTGAAGAAAAGTACTTCTTGAGTCCTATTGCTTCACGATTACACAACACTTCCAGGTCCATCAAACCACTACCTCCTGCTTTCCTAAGAATATAAAGGCGTTCTACAGCGGATTTAATGGGTAGCAATCTGTATTTTGTGAGAGTTGTACGTACCATCCTGTTTAAATTTTTAAGATCTGTTTGTGACTAATGAACTATCCCAAATGAATATGTCAGAACTGGAATGCACCAAGAATTATTGCTTTAATTTTGTTTTTTTTAATTAATTCTGTCTCTAGAATTTTGTTGAGGTGTTTCCTAAATAAGCATTCCAGTTGTTGTTTACTGTGTTTGTTGTTTATTAGTAGAATTTTGGTTGCAACCCCAACGGTTATTTATAACTGTTATGAGAATTCAATGCTTCTATTTCACAGGATTTTGCTTTTAGTTTTGATGGAACTGACAATTCTACGCTTTTACTTTTGATGGGACTGACAATTTTATTTAGCACATTTGTCGGATCCAAAATTCATTTGTATATCTTTACTAAATTGTGCAGTGATCTCCAGAAGTCTACTCAGTTCATTTTTATTTTTAGCAAATAATTTTAAGTGATCCATATAAAACAAGTGGCTAATCGTTTGAATCCTTTTGTTTCCATCAAGAAGTTTAAATCCCAAATCCTTTTTATTCAACATCTTCGACAAAGGGTTAAGTGCGAGGAAAAATCAAATTAGACTGAGGTTATAGCCCTGGATAATGCCACGTCGAACGGGTATTTGGTTTGATCTTGTAGTTATATTGCCAATCTTCAATTCTAATTGTGTACACCAGCTGTTCGTGAAGGTTCTAAGTACGCTGATTATTTTAGGGTGAATTTTATTGATGGCCAAGATTTTCAAAAGTTAAATATGTGGGACGGAATCATATGCTTTTTTATAGTTGATCCAAATAAGTTCTAAATTTATTTTCATTTTCTTTGCTTGGCTCGCTACATCCATATTAATTAGCAGTTGTTCTTTCCATTCCTGAGCCCGTTTTCCACATCCTCTTACTATTTTCTTAGTATATTTTCAGTCTCTACATGTCGGGTTACTTTCTGCACGATTATAGATGAAAGGATTTTGTATTAAGACTGGTCTGTATTTTTTTTTGTGTTACGCGTTTCAAGATTTTTAGGTTTCAAATATGTGATTGCTTGGCACATGAATCTTGGTATTAGATTTGGATTATCAATAACTTTGTTGATGGCATTCACTAACGAAGCATGCAGGGCTGTTAGGTACTTCCACCAAACACTGTGTATTCCGTTGGTCTTGATGATTTCCAGTTATATATTTTTCTGAGAACTTCCTTTACATCCTCTAAGAAGCAAAAGGTTCTCCCATTTCTTCACTGGATATAGGTAATTCATTTTCCAACGAAGGGACCCTGGTGTTGTCCTGTACATGATGAGACCACTGGGTACTCAAGAATTCTTCAACTAACTTTTTAGATTGTGATAAACTGTTTCTGGTTTAGAGTGAATTTTCTGTTTTCTACATTTTTTTTGAGATATTGTAACGACTCAGTCGCCTTCCTTGAGCGGCAACTTTTTTTTTTAAGTGTTGAAAAACACATCTAATCTGCTCTCAAAATCTGAATCCCGCACAAAAATCTTCTAAGCATTAAGAATTCTGTGTACCTTGTCTTTAAGGCGCTATTTGCACTAGTCGCCCTTATCTTTCCAAACTATCACTTTAGATAAATCACTTCTAAATTGCATGATTTTGTTTTGTATTTTCCATTTCCATTTAGGTATTTTTGTTTTAGTATAACATTCACTATTATTTGGTTTGTACCTTGTTAAGTGTTCCCCCATCTTCCCATAGCTGCAAATATTTCTTGTGCCACTGTAAAATTTTAAATATATTATAACATGACTAAAAAATGAAATTGAATGTAAATAACATCCTGTATGATACGATGAACTTTTACTTTTATTTTTGCAAGACTATTGAATTGTTCTGAATGATAAGGCAAATACAATTTTTCTCCATCTGTTACTTATAGACAAGCGTCACTCAATTTTATATTTAGCATTAACGATGTAAGCAATATCAGATCAGTTATGGAGGACCAGCATGGCCAGACGTCAGAGCTATTATTTTGTCAGAATTCAAGTAACAACTCTTACAAACAAATGATACAAGAAGCTTCTTTTCTTGATGTAATTTAAAATGTTATTATCTCGAAAAGGAAAACTTTAAAGATGTAACACTAGGAAATCGTCAACACATCATTTAATGCACTAAAGTACTCTACTTCATTTGTGTGCTTTGGTCCGCCCCGTTTTGCAGAAAAGGAAGGTAGATTTTCTGGGACATTTCTGTAATAATGTGTATGATGATGATCACAATGATAATTAGATACGAGGTAATAATATGAAATCGCACCCATATAATGAAACACTAAAGCAAATAGTAAATTTTTTTTCATTGGTGTAAATACCTACAAAAGGAAAATAGCACAAGGTGTTATGAAAGGTTATTCTCAGCTTTTACTTACTTTCGAGATATATGAGAGTACCTCCTGAACGTGTCAATAAGAAATATCACGTGGAAACTCACATTCATACACATAATCATAAGCATTCAAATTCACAAATAATTCATTCAATCATATTTTTTTCGGTCGAGACCTGTATGACGCCATATTCTTTGTGGTGAAAGTAGCAAGTTGTTGGAGGCAGAACGACCCACTACCTGGCATACAGACATATACAAATACACTTAAAAACAATTTTCCATATCAGGGAACGTCAAACCCTATTTCAATCGTATTGGGAGAATCAATATTTTAATTCTTTCTCTAAGCGTATGTTAAAAGAAAATTAATTGTACTACATATTCGTCTACGGTGTTGTTAGGTTTCTTTGTCTTAAGCGAAAAAAGTGACTAGTAAACACTGAAACATGGAAACCTAACATTTACGTTTTATAATGGTTCACCTGATAATGCACGTAAGAGGATCAAAGATATCAGCATTTTCTCCAGACTCTGGCAAAAATGTTAAATATTGTTATTTTAGATAAACCGTCGATGTGTGTGACGTCGTGACAAGTGTGTAGTTATTTGTTTCCTCTATAAACAGTTCATTAATTAGTGAATGACGAAAGTACTGTTACACGATTTGGAGATGCATCAACACGTATTTTCGAATTTTATTGTTATCTAAGGTGTATAGTAGGGATGGCCACAGTTGCCTGGCGCGGGGATTCTGTCCACGCGGGCATTACGCTGGTATGTTAAGGGTAACGCATATCAGTTCTCGTTTGCTGAGAAGGAGATAATCGGACTCACAGTGGTGGGAGACTGCCAGCGTTGCTTATCGCTTTCTTAGCAGATTGTTTCGTGATTTTCTCAGAAAAGCGAGGAAGTTCACCTTCCACTGACATTTTTCGAAGATTCACTGTATAATAATTTGATACAATTAATTAAATATTTTACAATAATTCAAGTTATTGAGATTCGTTAATCTAAGTTATAGTAATAGAAGAGACAGTGTTAATAGTTTTCTAAATTTTCATCAACCTTACCAATAATCATTTTCAAAACTTCCCAAAAACCATCCAGATATTAAATAGTTTACTTCAATCGAGTGATTCGACACGCGCAACCCGGTTCCAGCTAATAATGAAAAATGAGAATAAAGTTTTCTTAAAGTTAAAAACAACAACAAGTGAATGGTAGTGTTCAGCAGAAGCGACCGAATAACACCAAGGATCATAATAGCGTAATTTAGCCTTTCTTTAACTGGTCTTCTCAGTATGATATTGATCAGAATTTATAAAACCTCATTCACTTATTTGCTCTCTTCAATGAATATCTTCGTTCCCGAATTTGAAATTGTGCTCTTCATCCAAGGAGAGGAGATAGTGGTTGGCACTCCAGTCTCCTTCTTCGCTAACCACAGTAACCCGCGGTTGCCCGTACCATTCGTCGGAGGGCGAATCGCTGGCTACCTTTGGAGCATAGTATCTAACATGTTAAGTTATGTGGCTTAAAATGTAAAATACTTAAATGCTTGCTTTTTAAGTGCTGTCTAAATATGGCAGTCTCATTGACATTATCGATATTATTAATCTTGAATTGTTTTTAATAGTTAGGATTAAATATCAATGTTTTTTTAAATAATTTGAAGATTTGGTAATAGTATGTATATGTAAAATAAATGTTTTTTTTGTATTATATATTTATACATTTTTTGATATTCTCTAGATATTCTGATAAGCAGTTATTTAAGAGGGTGCATGCCTTGATTTTTAAAACAGCGGAGAAATGATAAATCTGTCTCTGGTTGAGAGCTCTTGATCGGAATTGACGGGATAGTTTCTTACTTGGTTCCGGTGAGTAAATTCGTTACTTGTCTATCGCGCGGTCATACGCGTATTTTATTTTTATCTGTACGTGTCCTTACCACGGTGATGCTCATAATAATATCTTAGTTCCAATTTCGACCCGCGTTTTTCTCCAGTTGACCTTCGGGTAGAAGTGCATGTTTGATACATACATATTCTTTGTCTCGAATTTTGAGTGATTATTCTATTATAACAATTAAAATAAAAAATTATTTTATATTCTATACAAAATATATAAAAAGTATTTTCGTCTCCTTTAGGACAGGACGCATCACATGATTGTGATTTGGAGCACAGAAATATTAAATTCACCAGTCATAGGACCCTTTGATCGGAACTGTTGGGATGCTTTAATGTACGCTTCCACGAAGTCCATTAGTTTATGATCATCGACATGAACTAATTTGTCAAAAAATTTAATAATAGTTTTAGTATTATATATTTTTTAGAAAAAATGTATACAAAACGTTTACAATCGAAAAATATAAAATTAAAAATCTAAAGTATATTTAAGAAAATCAAGTCTAAACTTGCAGTCAGAACTAGCGCAAATACTAAATAAAAAATAACACTTTTCACCCTGCTAGTAACGAAGTGACTTTCGCTTACGATAACATTTATAACTGCAATTAAAATACGAATATACAGAGATTGTGAGTGGCGGACCGGAGAGAAGTTAACGAAGTGATTAGAAATAGGAATACATTTTCAATCGAATCGAATTCAATTTGATAGGAATCCACAGTTCCGCTTTCATCCGTCCACCCAACTGTGAGTTATCGTATGGACAATTACTCATTTAAACATATAATTTCATATCGTACAACGTTGGAATCTTCTCAAATATTTTATTTTTGTGTATCATGTTACTCGAAAAAAAATCACAATCTAATTTTCATTATTTTATACATGAATGTTAATTTCTATGTCAACAAACTAAATTTACAACATATTTTTGTATTGTAATACATAGCAACACTTTCAAATATATGTTGGGATTATGATATCAGTAATAATCGAAAATTGCGGGGGAGTGAATATATTGGGGACAAGAATCAATTTCGCAAACGATTAGTAATAACAGACAATATTTGATTCTTAAAATCCTGGATAAAACTCGACATACCATGGAAACTTACGACATGAAAAATTCCGGCGCATAAGTGCGTCAAATTCAACATCAAAACACACTAGGTTACCCGTATTACATCCACGTCTACAGCAGGCTTCGGAAATGTTACGGTCGCTGAATTTAAAAACAAAGTGAACGCGCCGTCGCGCAGTGCAGTCAAATGGCCGTGTGTCCGCAGCGCTCTCGCGGCCATTTCATTAATTAACGCGCTTGCTGCGGACCATTTCGATGGACGTGCAGGGTCAAATAAATTCATCCCCGGAATCTCATCCGTGTCCTCCATCAAAATTACAGTCCAAATATGCTTTACCCATAGCGTGTCTATGATGCGAAATAACGCCATTTCCACTTTTAATTTCATGCGGGTAGCTTCATAAATATACTATTAAAAGTGATAAACTGTAATTAAATACGCTTCTAAGTATGAAGATTTTTGCAATATTTGAGTTAACATAATATATTTTTCCATAGGAAGTAATAAAACGGTTTCAGATTCTCTCCAGTTTTCTTACATCATTCTGAAACTGATTCAAACCCAACAATTCTCGTAATTCCATCGTCCAAGTCGGGCGGTGGGTTGGAGGAACGGGTCTGATGACCTGAACCTCACCACGTAATGAAATGAATAAAATTTAAGAACTCATTGAAAAGCTCAGTCAATTCGTTTCTTGGATAAATTAATTTTTCCTCCGAAGGGGGTGACAAATTTTTTGGTTCTGGATATGTTTCTCAAATGACATTAGTTGCTTAGATATTAAACTTAGCGGGACGCACATGAATAGTTCCTTAGAAATTAAATGTATTCGTACGCTCATCGGTTGAGCTAACGAGGAAGTCGCACGTCATAAAACAACTTTTTAACAAAGGTGAATTTGTATATCTAATAATGAAAAAAAATTCACATGTAAAATACTGTGATTATTGTAGATAATTATATGAAATAAAACACTGTGGGTTATAAGAACATCATAATGAAATAAAATATTTACCTGAATTAGTTATTAATATTTACTTGAGTCAATCTACTGTTATTTTATAAGGAAAATGCATTCATCTAATACATTAGAAATTAACATTTTACATGAAAGAGGAGGACTAAAACATCTCACGTATGAAAATGAATGTTTGTTTGTATGTCCTTTATGCACTCC
>NNCF01127983.1:222922-241270 GCA_002313205.1 Laupala kohalensis
AGAATAATCTATAGTTCGATAATAACTTACATGTAATTCTTTGCTTAAAATTACAAACATATTGACATTCTATTAGTATTATAACTCGCAGCCAACTTCTTATCTTATCTAGGAACTTTTACTGAAATTTTTGAATCCGCCTCTGCCTTAGGGCCCTCGATCGGAATTGATGGGATGGTCCCTTGCTTGCTTCCGGAGAGTAAATTAGTTTATTGNGGTCATACGCAGTTTGTACTGTTTTTTGACAATAAATTTATTATTATCAAACATAGAAATCTCTTATATTGCGGTGAACCTCACCGCCAGGTAACATGATTAATCTGTTACCTAGCGGTGAGGTTCACCGCAATCTAAGAGATTTCTAGGAATGTTTTTGTCAATGAAAAAAATTATTTATGCATGGGAACTATTAGTAGTTGTATATAACTACTAAATTTTTAAAAGAAATATAATTGCGTGTGTTAAGACAAAAGCGAATAATATTTGATGATGTCAGACAAGAACAATATAATAAATCATTTAATTTTACTTTTTCATATGCGTAGTGTATAGAAAGTATTGTAATCGTGAAAAAACTCGGAAACGAAATTTTGACGGAAATATTAGTTTTGGTGATTATGGAAAAGTTGTTTTTGGCATAAAGTCCGGCCTTATATCTGTCTGTCCGTCAGTGCGCAGCGATTCTGAATAAATGGATGAATCAATTTAATTCGCATTTCGTATTTTCGGTAGAATTTACTTGTCATCGAAGCACGTGCTCTATTTTTTTTACTTTAAATCAAAGGGTACTTCACATGAAGTTAAAGTGCTCTTTTGAATATTTCTCAAAAAACAGCTCCAACCATTTTGCTTAAATTTTCTGTACGTATAGTACAATGAGGATGTATTACATTCGAATTAGAGGTATTTCGCTTGAAAGTTTGGTGTAGACGCAGTAAAATAATTTCTGTCTGCCACATTTACGCATTAGTTCACTGTTTCAAGAAGCTTGTTTAATATTTAGCTGTGTGAATGGACCAAGCAGACGTAGAAGACACTTTTCTGAAGCCAAGCAGACGTAAACTGAAATGAAAGATATGATAATGATAAAATACATACAATACACATTTTTGGCGCGTGGTTTGAATGTGACCAATCGCGTGTTTCCAAAGAACGTAGTGAACTGGATGCGTCGTTTGGAGAACTTAAATGTACTTTTCCGCTTTCGATTTTTTGATAACATAATGTTTTGATAACATTTATTTATTACATTCGATCTTTCTGCTGTGAAAGGGTACGTATCAGATGCCTCAACTGACATTTTTGCTGATTGTTGAGGGAAGAATCGGCGGAAATGTTGTGTGTCATTTCTTTAGTGGTTATTGTTATTTGATATGTGAACTGATGGTTTTTGTATTCACGTACAATGGTGTTTAAAGTAATACCTGGAAGGTAATAAGATTTGTTTGGCTTGGATGACATGTTAAATGAATAGAATTTTTTAATGTCTAACGTAGCATAATATGATTATTTCATTTTTATGACACTGTTTTCAACGTTTTTAGAAAACTTTAAGTGAATGAAGTATTTTTAACTCATAGAACGAACTTAAATCAGATGTTTATGGGTACAGAAAACGGTACAAATTATGTATAAAAAGCAGTACAAAATAAAGGTTAAATAATGTCAACCAGTGTCATCTCCTCAACATAGATGATTATGTATCCGATTTATTTTTACTCAATGGAAATTTACAATTTTAATTTAAAAAGAATTTTTCTTTTTGACTTTAATTAAAGATTATATATGAATACTGATTTGACCTCGCATGTATATTATTTCAATAGTTTATCATTTGAAATGTATGATATATCTTTCCTAGCTATTCTCCTCCAAAAATGAACAACAGATTTTGGAAATTGGAGACGACTTTAATGTCAGCGGTAGTTAAAATATTTCTATCACATACGAGTCGAATAGAGTACATGAAGATGACCAAAATTAAAGGGACGACGCCCAAAATGAGTTTAATTAAAGAATATTTTGTTACTCAGATGGAGAAACGTATATGAGAAAGTATGTGCAATGGTTTCAGAACGGATTAAATATTAGAATTAATCTCAGAGATTACATTTGAAGCTAAGAAGTAAATCTGACTTCAAAATTGAATTAACTCACACACTATTTTTTTGGTTTCAAAAACAGAGATTTTACCTAATAAGAATCTACATTTTCTCCTCTTTTCGACTCTTTACTCTTATTTTTGCACAAGCATTAAAATTTTTATCCAAGCTTTTTCTAAATGAATTTTTATATTGGTTGTATTTTGAAGCGCTTCTAATAAAAAATCACAATCTTCGTTATGTAGTAAAATGCTTCGGGGAAAAAACGGGCAACATTCAAAACGTTTCCAGTATCATGTGTGTAGTGAAGTGAGAGTGTATAGGAGCTACTCTCTTACACTGCTTTGATGTGAAAATATTTGCTTTATCCAAATGAACCACTCCACCTAAATTAGACTTCATACAACCTGAACGCGATAAGGTTTGAGACACGTGACTCGTTTTACACATTCGGACTAATTAATGTTTAACCAAATTGGCTTTTTTTGGTCAATTGTTTTTCTTTTTCTTTAAAGTTATGGTAAAATATTGAATCGAGGGAATTTAGGTTTATGTTTTTTGAAAATAGATTCTAGATTGGATAGGGAAAAAACCCTTGCTTGAGCCTGAACACTAATGCCTGTACCTAATCATTTTCTATTTAAAATTTGCCGTTAAAACTTTTGTAATAAGGAGGTTTGTGTTTAATGTACTCTGCTCAGACACTGCCAAATTTGCGACTGAACGCTAGGAATGGTTTCCGTCTGGATTTCCCCCGATTTGTCCTAGTTTGCAGGGTGTACGGGGAGCGTCCAGTCGGGTTTTTCAAATAAGTCGAACGACGTCGCGATAGTTCGAAATTCGCACATGAATTCCCAATTACTCACTCATCGCACCCGTCATTTGTGTGTCACTTCAAAGATACTAACGAAACACAGAAGCTAGCGATGCCGATTAAACGAAGATTCCAGAAGGAGATTCGCGTCATGTTCTCATGTTCAACGGTGCGAATCTTTGAAGATTTATAATTGCGAAAATGTCATCAGAAGTGAGGAGACTGAAAGGAATAAACTGCCGTGCATCTCTATATAGACAGAGAATTATCTAATTTTGTTTTGTTTCTTTCCCTGAAAGCGCCTCTTTATTTATAATAATTGAATTATTCCATCAAATTAATTAATGACACGTAATAAGAAGTTATACTTAGTTATTATCATAAGTGTAAATCAGTAATCGTAGTAATGTCCAGGTTTTAACTCAAAATCCATTTTTGTCTCTTTTTCCTAGTTCTATATTTATTTACTATTAGCCCATTATCTATTCGAATAAATATATAAATAATTTTAGACCTACGACCTTATGATAGACTAATACCATATGTTTTGTGCTATTAAGTACACAACGTTTCCACATTTCGACTTTATGTAGAAGTCATCAAGTGTAAAAAATTATAACCAATAATAATAATTTGTTACACCTAACGACTTCAAACTAAAGTCGAAATGTGGAAACGTTGTGTACTTAATAGCACAAAACATATGGTATTAGTCCATCATAAGTTAGTTTTGAGATCATGTTTAATAGACTCTACCCCTGCCTAATATAAAATGCTTTTATATTTCCGTAAAGAGATTTAATATATGTATCGATATATTACCATAAATCTCTGCATTTTGGTGGTGTGTGAGAAAGATGCGCGTGAGTGAGTGTGTGATATGCTGGTCATGTCGCCAATCGGGGTTACACTGCGCTACTAGGGCAGTGCTCTCCGCATGGGACCAGGAGTCGTAAATGTGAAATAATAGCCACGGCTACGGTTGCTCTGTCACCCTCACTGGCTTTACACTGCGTGTGAGAGTGGAGTGGGAGGAGAGATAAAGGGAAGAGAGGGGAGGAACGTCGGTTTATGCTCAATGGGAAAATGTGTTGTGTATGATGGTGAAAGAGATGATAGTCCAGGGGTGGTTGAACCATTGTAAAATTTGGTTCCATCTTCCTAGTCACATTGCATGCAAAACTGGTATATTATTATTCTTTGATTTTTTTAAAAATTACTGTAGGTCTTTTATTTTTCGAATCCATTATCTAATATCATACATCTTTACAAAAAAACATAACATTGTTCTTAGTTTATTGTTTTTCAATGTAATCAGCCTCGTAGGATATTTTCAGTGAATTATCACTAGTATTTCTGTGTGATTTAGAGTTATATTTTGATATTTTCATACGCAGTTTGTACTGTTTTTTGACAATAAATTTATTTATTTATATACAAAACCTCCTACCCAAATTGTTTCACTTTCCAACAAAAATCATTATCAGGTACTTTATTGCTCGGAATCAATCGACACTCCCGGGTATCTACAGCAAGAATCTCGTTTCTGAATATTAAAATTGATTGATCTCTGAGAATAAGCAATCACTAGCATAAAAGTTTTAGGACAATACTAAACTTTCATTGACACATCCGATCATGTTCTTTGCCCCTGCATTTTATATTGTTACACCACTTTTATTTGACTTTTCCTTCTGCTGAAACATATTAACTTTTCTTTAATTTTGTTCAATTATTTAAGAAGTCGGATTATCTCCTAGTCCCGCTAAATCGTATCTTTGCCGCAGTCGGGATTCTTCTAAACGTCAACAGGTAGCACTTCTGCATGTTTATACTGCGCTCAAGTCATTAAAACGTTTTTGTTAAAAGCTATATTTGTCTGTATGTCTTATTGATTTCCATCAACTCGCCATTGCATAAATTAACAAACGCATGTAACACAAAATAAAAACATATTATTGCAAACGATATTTCTATGGTATGAATAACAATTTTTCTTCTTGTAGTGTCTAGCAGTCTAGTGAATAACATACCGAGCTGACACCAGGAAGGTCCGAATCCGATACCGGAAACATTTATCGTAGAGGTAATATTTTACACTCTCAGAAATGGTGGGAAAAGATAATTTCATTCATAAAAACAATCGCATAGTATAATCATAGCAGAATAAGATCAGGTGAGCTCATTGCGAGCTTGCGCAGTGCAAGATAGTCAAGTTCACTTTTAGGAACTGGTGTATTCGTATATCTTGACGAGCCCTAAAACCCCACAAAAAATCGTATATCACTTCACGCCAATCGTATCTCTAGTCAAACATATTACATGAATCGTGTACAATACCCTGGACTTCCCTCTCCAAAAATGTATTGCGTTTCATTGGCTGGTTAACTTCCTCTTCCATCTCGATGCGCATGGGTACACCTTATATTACTTTATATTGTCATGACCATGAAGTAATATAACCAAGGAGACTATGTACAGGAGTAGAAACTTAAGGAGTAAAGGTGCGAAAAACGTCGTAGTTGGGAAGAACAAACTATAGCACTATAAGTACAGGTATTCGCATGCGCCATTCTGGATCTTACATGGTGTAAAATATATGACGTAGCGCTTGCAAATATGGGAGTCGCAATGCTTTAATTTAGAGAATTTATCATCTTTTAACAATTTATTGATGAAAAAAAAATATCGTAATTAAATTGTGAATAGTTTCTGAGTCTGATCGTGATACGCAAATATTACGATTTGATTTTTTTGTTTTTACAATCTCGTGAATTTGTGTCAAAAAGACTGGAAGTTTGAGCGTTAATTTGAAATTGCGACAGTAGTGTACATTAAACATTACGTACCAAAGTACATAATACAACATTTTGTTTCAAAGTAAGAAAATGCATTTTACATATTATTAATTTAATTCGTGAATCTTATTAAAATTCCGAAGGTGATGAAACCATCGAAAATCGGTATTACGACTCATTTCGTAATCCCATAAATGCATCACGTAATCCATTCACCTCATTCGTAGGAAGTACATATGTAATTCAGTGTATGAGACAAATTTTACATCATTATTATACTGTACTATCGTATTAAACCGTATGTAATAATGTCAACATATTACATCCTCTTACAGTTATATATTTATGCATTTCAGCACGACCTCTGTAGGCCTATGTTAAATATTGAATTGGCAATGAGAATATTTAACAAAATAATGATTGTTAAACATTTATTTATAAATGTATATAGTACTCATGTATAAATTTGACTAATTTTGCAGAAATTAAATGTAAACAACAATGTATTCAAATGTATACTCGCCTATTTGTCAATAGATATCTGAACATAAATTTGAAGACATTATAATGAATATTTATTTGTAGACACTAATGTTAACCGCGTCAGATAATACTCTTTATTTGCTGCATTTCATTAACAATAAAACTTATGTGAAATATCTTTGTTACATCCAGCATGCGAATACTTGTACTTTTGGTTCATTAGTACGAACACGTTATCAGCGCCCTCAGATGGTGACATTTAAACTAGTTGAATTAGTTCCAAAGATCCGATTCCCTCAATCCCACACATAAATTGTAATTGTTTTCATTTACATTTTCCTTATATTGAAATTTAACAACTTCGCGGTTAAAGAGTTATGCGTTTTGCTATTTTTTTTTAAGTTTTGTGTAATTTAAAAAATTCCACATGGAAGAAGTTAAATAATTCGAACCCTACCCCAAACTAAAGACGTTTCCACTCCTGTGCATAGTCTCCTTGACTATAACAATAGGAGGGGACAGTATAGTGGCACCACCATCAGGTCTAGCAGTTCTTTCTCCGTCTACGTACTTCGTTCATTGCCGAAATAGTTCGTTTGCATTAGCTTTATTACTTATCTTCCAAATTCAAACAGGTCACTCAAATTACAGTTTTGGGAGAAGGCGAAGTAAAGGAACAATAAAAACGGATATTTCAGTAATGTACATACAAAATGTATTCTAAAAATAATGATACACATCACATCATCTAGAAGATATATTCTAAATCACTAAAGAACATTCCCTAGCGTTGTAGAACATACAGAAATATATAGGGAAACTTACGCGATAACACTGGAACATATTCTATAACACTGAAAATCATATACAATGACACGGGGAAACACCGGAAAACTTGAACACAAACATTTCTTAATTGAGCATTTTCGTTTTACGAAGTGAAATAGCAGCAACGTTCTCAATGAGCGCAATCTCCACTGTTAATCATTATAAATTAAATCCACGGCCTACTTGATCTCGCTTTTTCTAGAACCTCGCCATATTGCTTTGAAATTTGTGCCGAGATTCGGAGATGTCTGCAGCACAATGGTGAAAATATGAACATTAAAGAGGTAGTATCTCAAGGTGAGCTACTGATTTTCGTATGTATATGACTTCCCATAACGAAAGTAAATTGCAAGAAAATCGTGCACACAATTTGAGGATGTCTGTAGCGCCCTTGCTGAGATGTTGATTGGAAACTGAGCCACGTCGCGGGGAAGCATGGATCTAACTCCATATAACCGATAGGGATGACACCAATGCCCCTCAAGGTCGCGCAACCTCCCGAATTTCCCCTCTTGTTGTTATATTACCTCATGGTCATGACAATTTTGGCAATAAATTTCAGCTCGATGATAGTGATGGCTTCAAATAGCGAGCGAGCATCATAACGTCATGAAGGAAAATAACAGGAGGGGAAACTCGACCAGTTGCGCGACTTCACCTTGAGGGGCACTGGTGTCGTTTTCCCCTTAGTATCGTCTAGGGGGAGTTCCTCTAACTACTTTTCTAATCGCTATAGCATGTCTTCGACACAGAGAGTTACTGTTGCAGGAAGTTGCGTTACCAGTTCCGTCATCAATGCCATCAAAGAAATTCACCAAAATTGGCGAGGTTCGTTAATTAGCAAGGTGAGGTAAGCCGTGGATGTATTGATGAACAGTGGAGATCGCGCGAGTGAGTTTGTGAGCACGTTTCTGCCAATTCACTTTGTAAAACGAATAAGAAGTGCTTGTGTTAAGTCTAATATATATGTGCCCCTTTGAAGCCTTAACACTGAGAATATATTTAGGTTTTTCGATTTTAGACGCTGAAATTAATTTGATACAACACGCAGAAGTAACAGGTAATATGAAGTTTTTCACGTTTGTATTGAAGCTTGCAAATTACAATGCTTTTATGTAATATGAGTTTTTATCACACCGTAAACAACACACATTTTGATATAAAAGAAGAAATAAAACCTGGACCCATTTAGAAGGATATTCGTAACTGTGTTTATAGTCCCGGCTTGGTTTTTGTTGGGTTTCGGTTGAGAGCTAGTGACCTATTTAAATGTTCAAGAGGGGAAAAGCAGACAGACTGCAACACTAAAAAATAATGTGTTCTTGCTTGGAGGAAGAAAATTCAAGATAAGGTAGTAAGAAGAAAAATCGTTCACTTAAGCAGTATTTTTATACCAAATAAATAATTGAATGATCGTCAAAAGGAGGAGGAACAGTGATCCCGCGTTATCCAGTTGGTGCGTATAGTGGTCATAGTTTGCGTTTCAGCTGCCATGCTGCAGTCTTCTTCAGAAGTGATTTGGTCGGTGGTTGCGAGAAGTGCCCGGGAGCGAGTTGTCACCTAGAGTGATGAGTGGAGCTGGACGCTGAAGTTGGCTAGGATTTGCTCCAATGGGAAGCTGTGTGAAGCGCCGGGGTTTTTTGGGTTATTGCGCCAATGGGGAATAGTGCGCAGGAGAAGAGGTAGTGGAAGCGGACACGGGTGTGCCGCCGTCACTACTATCGATTTTTTCTATTATACACCCCTCACTTTGAACTGCTGTAGAAGACACACAAAAATCTTAGAAGAAAATAATTAACGCCATGAAATTTGTCATGTTTTGTGCATATACTTAAATAAACAAAATAGTACAAAGAATGAATAATACCTTGAAAATTACAGATGTTTCAAAAAACGCGAAATTTTCACGTTTTCCCGATACGTTGATTTTACTAATTTTTGTACAATAAACTAAAAGTGTCAAAATAATTCTTATTCAGCAAATGATAACTATTATGTTTATGACAACATTCAAAAATTTCAAGCTTCTACATGCAAAACATAACGAGTTATTAACAGTTTTCGAAAACATTGCTCGAAACAACCAGGCGCGTTTTAAAGGAATAAAATTTTTGCTGTCGCTTTCAGAAAAATCTCGTGACCCCATGATAAATGAATTTAAACGTTTAAAACTTGGTATGTAACATAAGTGATAAACATAACTATGTTTTCATTTGGCGACCAGCGGTGCCTCAGTCGTGAAGTACAGTATGGTCGTGCTGTTGTAGCGCGCACACAGTCCACACTGGAGTTCTCAGCTGAGATAGGTACATACTGGTTGCGCGACAATGAGAGTAAGTATCAAATAACAAAACTACGAAATATTGATGAAAATGTTATTCATGAATTGAAGTGTTTTTAAAACCTTCGCGTAATCGGTATGTAATCACCTCCAGTTAGCGTAGCAATAAGGGCGCTCCAGTCAATGTAGAACGACGAGACTGTACTTGACCGCTTTTTTTTCCACTAAGAGAGTTTATTTTCAAATTTGTGCGATGGTGTCCAAAGTCGTGTGTGTATACATATGTGTGTAAGCATGTTAAGAATTTTGTTATCCCAATAACTCACTAACAAGTTGATGTATCGAAACCAAACTTAAGAATTGACTTAGAATGCGTTGAGAATATAAGCCTATTCCTAGACAGCTCATTCCAACTTTATTAACATGTCGTGCCCCATTTCCGGTTTCTGAAAATTCAAAAATTTTGAAATTACGAATATAAACATTTTCGTTGTATAGAAAAATTCTGCGTTCTGATTGCAAAGTAGCACTTCCGTAAGTTGCAAGGTTTTCGAGTTTTGGAGGTGCCTGTTTCAGATCAGCAAATGAGGCAGTTGCTACTAGTTAAGAAGATAAAAATTCAGGGAAAAGGTATTTTAAAATACGTGTATTTGCAAACTTTGTAAGGTATTTGGGGATAAATATTTTTATAACTGTATTGAACTGTTTAATAAGTCGTTGTCATATATAACGCATCCATATATAATTTTTAATTTTTATATTTTAATTGAATTGTAGGCTGTTTTATGCTGATGTTTTTAAGAATTATAATTGGAACGTTGAGTGGGGCACGTTTTCCAGATTTTTCATTTTTTGGAAGAGGAAGTTGGCAACCGGTATCATGGCGGGGATTTCCAGTAAACGGGAAAATATAGGAAAGCTGATTTATTTCAAAAAAATTATAATAACACAGTTTCCCTAGGTTTTAACACATGGCTTTAGTCCTCTTTGGCTAAGAAGTTAAAGAGACGAAAATTAATACTGAGAATAAAGAGGACGTAACAATGCGTTACTATAAATATTAAGAATAAAACAAAATGAAATGTTTTGACATCTTATGACTTAATATCTCTAAATTTTGTTTGTGGACCTTCATCAAAAATTCTCTGTGCCGATTATACATGTAATTCAGGACCATTTTGTAATTATGAACTTGACCAAAACTTTACAAATTCGCCCAGTTTTAAAAGGTAATAAGGATATGGAATAACTTGAGAAATTATACAGAAAAACACATCATTGGAATGAAAATATTCTGATAAAAGAAGATAATGTAATTCTTCTACATTTTCTGTAAATGTATAGAGCAAAGAAAGGTTTTTAGCATTGGTAATATATTAGAAGGTACAATGGCTACATTTTTACAAGTTTGTCTGGTTGCCTATCTTTTAGGTAAGTTCAATCTTTCCAAAACGTTCGTAATTTTAATGACTTTTTTGGAATGGTTTGAAAGATCTGTTTTAGTGTTTTTTTATAAATTCACGTTCCATCGAATAATCTGTTTTGACTGAATTATATGAAAAATGATTTGCGCTTTATTGGTATTGACTTAGATTTATAACGGACGGTAATGCTGTGTTTTAGAGTTTTTCCAAGGACTGACCCTTTCAAGGACTGTTTGTACGTCCATACAGAGGTAGTAGAAACGGTTTCACTGTCCACCTCTGATGCATCGTGTCATGATTAATTTTAATTGTACTGGGCCATTAACCCATTAAATGTTCTTCCTTTCTCTTCTATGTAGATCTTATGTCACTAAATGGGTCTTAGAAATGAAATTCAGATATATTTATTTAGTCTCAAATATCTCGAGTTCTTTTTCGGGTAATAATACTGGTTTGGGGAAAAATTCATTACTTTTTCACGCTTTTAGTAAGACTTTACTATTATATTCGCATGTGATGGGGGTTTATCTATTATAGTGTTGTGAAGCAGTGCCAAATTGAGCAGTGAAATTTTCATGCAGATAGGATATAGTAGCCAACACTTCCTATTTTTTGCTGCGGTCCATAAGTTTTTCGTTAATTTCAAATGCATGTTGGCAAGTTTTTACACGTGTTAATCCTAATTTAAGTAGATTGGATCATTTGGTACAAAAATGTATTTATAACAGAATGTTTTTTATCTTTGCTCTTTTGATACATATTAAGACACCAATCATGATAAAAAAAATTCGGAATAAAGTGATAGAGTCTACTATTAGAAAGTGTCGTTTGCACGAGAAAAGAAGTGCAACAGTCTTGGTCTAAGCCGCTCCGACGTCCTTTCATTTCCATTGAGTAAACGAGTCTGAAGAAGTTGAATCGATAGTTGTCTCAAGTGACCAGGGGGAAGCCCTAGCTGAAATTATCACTTAATTCTTCCGAGAAGGGGATCGAACCCACTCTTTTTCGTTCAGGAGCATGGTGAAAGATACTTCTGACCTTACCTACATTGGCGAAGGGAATTGGGAATTGGTTCGATTTATTAACATCGACATTAAACGAAAGATTTTAATTTCAGAGTTTAGAATCTTGCGCTGTTAACATTAAGTCATTTTATAGCTTAGATAGTTTGTGGTATTGTCGTAATTCCTATTTGTATGGTTTAGCTTTAGGAATTGTTAAATAGTGGATGTCTTCCCGTCTTCGGTATAAAAAAGTATCTAAAAAGGAAACAAAATAATCTAAGGAATAAGCAAACACTTCATTCATTTAGGGAACGGGAAATCGAATAGTTCAGAAGCACTAATAAGCCCACGAAATAAAACTTTATAATGTTCATGAATTGTTTAAGTAAGATGATATATTCAAAGATTTATGTTTTTGCCCACGTTTCGGAAAGTTTATTTCCTTTCTTAGGACTACAAATATAGAAAATATGGCCAAAGTTAAGAATATGGCCCTACAAGGGTTCGAAAAAATAATTTATGTCATAATACTACAAATACTAGTGCAGTTCCGAAAATATAAGCCGTATTCTTCGCTTTTCATATTTACGGTAGTTAAAAGAAATATTGTTCCGTACTATTTTCTTCTCTCCGCCACCGTTTGTTAGTATGTTAGGGTATGATAATTATAAACAATTGTTCGGTCACAGTCGGCGATGTTAGGTTTGTTAGATCAGGCGATTCCGTTTTAAGAAAATCTGTTGTAAGTGTGAAGATGGAGGCGATGGCGGAGGTAGCAGCACTCGCGGAAGGATGTACGAAGAATAAGTTTAGATTAGGACCATAATGTTAAATTTGTCATCGAAAAAGGGAATTTTTTTTCACATAAAATGATTCAATTTGTAATTTCCGAGAACAAAGTTCCTTCCAGAATCATGGCAAAAAAGGGCCGTTTTTCGATATCTCATCTGGATATTTTTCTACGGTGTTGAACCATATAGTTAAGTTGGTCCGAAAATATTATTCATTAAAACTGCCAATCCTCCTATTCCATGATGAAGCAACCTTTCACTATCCCATCACTTGGATCACTAGACAGATCCAACATCGGAAAAATAGTGATCCAAGAGGTAGTGGAAATTGCTTTATCATGGAGACTTGGTATGCCCATCCATGGAGGATGGGAGGTTTTGATAAGTAATATTTTCTGTAAAATATAATGTTGTTATATATATATATATATATATATATATATNTTTCCGAAAACTTGACATGAACATAAATCTTTGAATATCTCACCTTACCTTAGCAATTCATTAACATTATTTAGAATGGGAGTCAATAATGACTCATCTGAAATAAATGTAGTTAGCGTTCTAACTCATAACTGTTAGAGTAAAAAAATTCTTCATTCAAAATACCGAAGTGGGCTCAAATTTACTGATATTTTTGATTGATTTAAGGGGTTATGTCCATGGGAAATGCAGCTGATACAGAAGAGTCTCTTCCAAGATGCAACAGTTCCATGAAAGTCATTGAACCATGCCCTCCTTGTGCTTGGATATGCCCTTATTATGTGAAGCCTGTTTGCGTTACCGACTGTAATAGTACTGTAACCACCTTCGACAATATCTGCGAAGCTCGTGCACATGCATGCTGGAATAACGAATGTGAGTCTCTTTTACAACCATCGCCAACTAAACTTTGACTTGGTAGAGCAGAGGCATTGCACTAAGTGGGTTTTCAGTTTCCAAATATCATGTATTTTGTTGAGGAAGGAAAATACACATCAGGTTTCCTGACGATGTAATAAAAATAATTTTAAACACATTAACATCGTATACCAAACACAAAGAAACCGAACAAAAAGAAAATCTCTCTAACTCGATGTACTGTGTAACTTCTACCTCCACTTGGTAACACAAGATTGATTACGTACTTTTTTTGCAAATAGAATATCAGAGGAATACTTAAATTAAATAGAATAAAATACTGGAATATAAAAGTTCGGTAAATCATATGTATGCGCATGGGGTTTTCAGAAAAAATACAAACTTAAATACAATAGTTGAAAACATCATTCACATATTATTTGTTTTAATTTGTAAAATTGTTGAGTATTTTATAATTTATTTTTTGGTTAATTACGTACTCTTACAATACTGTCTTTCTATATTTTGAATGATACTTAGCAAATTGTTTTTCTATTAAAGACTTCTGATTTTGTTCATCTATAAATTCTACAGAAAAAAATTATATACTTTTCTCTTTTAATGCAAATTTTCCCAAAAAGAAAAAGAAATTACAAAAATATTTAATTGCAATAAAATAACCAACATTTTCTTATAACTTATACGAGTATATTGCAAATTGCCAAAAATATAAAAACAAGCAAATAGCAGAAAATTGTTTCTTTAATTTAAAACTAGTATAGTCATACAAATATTTGAAATATTTTATTTTTGTATCGAAATGAACCTCTAAATAATAATGATTTAAAACTCAAAAGAAAGTTCCGTGAAAAGAAAGTCACGCATACAAAATGTAAGTTAATCAAACGTCTGTGAATTGAATAAGAGTAGGGGTAAATGCAAACTTCGAAGCAGGTAAAAAGCAAAGANCCAAAACACTTCCTGCTCTTCACTATAATCAATTTTATATCCATATTTTTTCACCTGTTTCTCATTATGTAATATTACATTAACACACGTATTTTTGTTGCAGCGCTGAAAATCGTAAAGAAGGGAGCATGCAAGTAATTTTGAAAGTAACTTTGTGATGGAACAATATGATATTTGAGTACAACACCACTCTTTTAATCCTCTTGATTCTCTTTTATATTGTTTATACGGTATTTAAAGATTACTTCATTACATCGTTATTGCGATTTTATTATCAACCATCTCATAGTATTTAAGATATTATGATAACATATAAGAGTTCTTGACTAGGGTAGTTAAATAGAAAAGTGTAGGAATCTATTATTAGAAGTCATCGGTTTCACTCTCGAATCATACATGTGTTTTACGAAATAAATGAAGGAAACACCCAGCTCACAGCGTTATTGTCTAGAGAAATACTCGGAACCTGCCGATAATATCACAAATAAGATAATACTCATGTATACAAATAATGAATATCAACATAGGAAGATTAGATTATAAGGCTAAAACAAGGCATGTGACAGTCATTTAACTTTTTATTAATTAGGGAATTGAGTAATACATACTTAAATTAATCGGGAACCACTTTGTCAATGAGATCGTGATAACATTCATAATTTGATAACATTGTTAATACTAATACCAAGCTTACAAAGATTTGTTTTGTTTATATTGCTATGGATAATACTTCACAGAATGATTGAATTTATGTATTTCACTGACATTCATTCTAACAATAGTTTTTCGTTTTGAGGACAACAATATACTGTACAACCACAAATGTTCTGATCATTACATTAATTAATAAATAGTAGTAATTAAATTAATTAATTGATAGTGAATTTAAACTAAAATGTATTTTAATTGTCCATTGTTCGAGTAATTAACTTTTCATCAAAATGGTAATAAGAGAATCGGTGGAAGAGGAAATAACGAAACTTGCACTGTTTAAATTGCTTCATTAGATTAATGCAATATATTACATATTGATAGAAGAAACGAATGATACTAGTCTTTGAAGACAATTTGAAAGATGTACATGAAACCTGAACAAAACATAGATAAAATAAATCTTCATAGATAAAACAATAAAATAAAATTTATGCACACATATAACATTTTTCTATGATGTCATTGTCTTTATTTTGTTATCTTTACTACTGAATCATTTAACATTACACGCGTTCCAACAATTTACTACATAAGAGGAAAAGTCGAGAGAGGCAGGTAAGGAAATTATTCAATAAAATAAAATAATAGACTAATACAGTAAAAATGTATAAAATGCACCAATTCAGATCGCAAACTCAATAATTTTAAATTCCATTTAAAATTAGTCTAAGAAATTAAAACCATAAGAAAAGTAAATATCCAAAATAATTGAATACAGGAATTTAGTTCTAAAAAACCTAAAATCTGGATGAATTAGAAATTTTCATGGGAATTAAATGACATTTTATTATTAGATGGAAGGCAAATTAATAAAACTGAGTTACGTGAAAACGAACATTTATTTAATACGACTATTAAAAATTATTTTAAATTAATTATGTGAATGTGTTCAAAACAGAATAAATGAGAAAACATTATAAATGGAAAATACGACTGAAAATAAATCTTAGGAATGACTAGCTGTGTAATGTACAATATGAAGGTGACATTTTCGAGAAGCATCTAACTGCAAGAGATAATTTCCTTTGGTAACAACTTTTCCACCATCCTCCCATTCACATTATAGGGTGACGACCAAGTTACATACTCACGAAGGTGGGATGGTCCACATGAGAGATTTTTACGCGACATCATTTTAGATGAAGTTATCTTTCGAAGATAGTGTTGTGACCTCTTCAATTAATGCAGTGAACCACCTGATTATTTCAACAAGTTAGCTAAAGATCATGTAGATAAAACTACTCCTAAAAAATGATAGTGAATTACGACAGAAACGTCATTAAGAAACAAAGAATTAATCAAGATATTTTACAAAAATGTAACATAATTTGACCACGATTATTTTATGATGGTAAAATAATATATGATCAATTTGATGAGACTTTATTATTTTTCTAATTACTTATATATTTGTTCGTTACAATTTGTTCAGGATTAAAAATATTAGAATTGGATAGGGGAAACAACATTGATAATGGCTATTTTAATTTTATACAACAAATTATTGGTAATGTTATTTGTATTGATTCTGTATAGTTGTTAGTATTCTGATTGAAACTGTGTTGTGGAAGGACTCGATTAGAATATTTTCTAGTATCTTTACATCCTTTAAAGGGTTAGATTACCATATACATTACCTCGCGAACTTTTCGAGGATAAAATTATTCGTTCAAACTTCGAGGAAGCTAGGTAAGGTGTGTAACAGGAAGAAATGAAGTCTAAATTTGCGAGTGCAAGAGGACGGTTTGAAGAGTGGAAGACCGAATTATCGCTGGTGGGATCGACTATGTTTCCAGGGGCAGAAGCCAGCGAAAGTTGTGAAAAGGCAAAACCACGGGAATGCAGATATTCGTCGAGAGGCGACCAACGGCGTAAAGTTGGAAAGAGGGAGGGCGGGTGGGTGGTAGGGAGGGAGGGAAAGTGTTGGCTCGCTACGCTGAGAGCCTTCCACCGAATTACCCCCGACAGTTCAAATGGGCCAGTTAAATTGCGTTAGCGCTGCGTGAATAGAGTGGTGGCAACTGCCCACCCACGTTTTGTGTCCTCTCATCCTCTCACGATCTTTGGTAACCCTTCGTTCACAAGAGCATGCTGCGTTGTCCACTATCATCCCCTTAATTTAGCTCTATAATCGCCTTCTTTTCAGAGATGCATGTATGTTCATTATCAATTTCAACGAATATATACAGATTAGTACAATGGGTTTTTAAATAATCTATCCAGGTTTCTCCAGGTATTGATATATAATTTTCATATTCTTTCATTTGTGGGTCCAGAGTCAAATTATATAATTTCCACCCTTGACTCCAATCGTCACACAGCACAGAGTTCTTTTAACTATATGGGCATGAACATTATATTTCATTGAGTCTATTTGTTTAAAAAACAGGAGTATTCTTTCCTTTTATTAAATGACAAAATCCTGGCTAAATATCTACGCTGATCTTTTCATAATGCACATATTCCTTAAGTTGCGTTAGGTTAATTAGATGGCTACGATTCATGGAAGTGTAATCATACATGTATAAGTTACCTGTTAGTCACTCATTCCCTATGGATCCTAAATACAAACTGGAAATATTTACGTGCAGAGACAAATCATTAATAGTACGAAGTCTTAAATTAATTGATAGATGCTTACGTCTAATAAAATATTACAGCTTACCTAAGGTGTCATGGAGTAATTTTTGTTGGCAGATGGAGCACACCACGTGGAGTAATTTTGGTTGGCCAATTCATAGTGACGTTTGTTCGTTCTAGCCGAATAGTAATGTTCGATTTTCAACATAACTCCGTGTTTTTCCATGATGTCACGGCGCGATCCCGTGGCCCTCATCTCTTTGCGGGACAGCTGCCCTTGTCCCCTCGTCATTGACACTTCTTTATCCTCCTAAAAGAAACCCTGACCATCCTTCTCCGTGAACATTTTCCTACCCCCTGGTTAGTACTGTCTATCGTCAGTCATTTCCATTGTACTTCCTTTTTCCAGAGCCACTCGTCCATTGTCACTGCATGTCAATCGACATTACTCCTAATGGGTTCCTTCGTCTTCGTCGTTTTCATTCTATAACGTTGATTCTGCTTCAGGGTTTTGTCTCGAACATAACCCTAACCATCCCCCCGAATTTCTTTAGTATCTTTCCATTTACTTTTGTGAAGTACATGTCAATCATGTATCTGGTTAATTTTTCTTCTTTAATTTTCAATTTTCTTTTCTTTAATTTTTGCTCCACGCAACCCATTGCGTAGTATGTTCCTATCCTCGGCTGACAAATTTGTGATGTTATTCAAAACGAACCT
>NNCF01127983.1:252909-296272 GCA_002313205.1 Laupala kohalensis
TGTGTTTGTGTTTAAAGCGTACATCAGTGTGGAATGATCAATCTAGTAGAATCCTGCTGTATGATTGATCAACGGGAACATCATGGTGGATTTCGGATTCACCAAATTGTTAATCACAAGAACAGGCGACAGTGCTTCCACCTACAAACAAGGTGAGGTCAATTTATCACTATTTAATTATGACACTAGCGTCAAATGAAAGAATCTAAGATTAATGAACTTTTGAACAACAACAGTAGTCTCATCGCTTCCTATGAGCCGTGCAAATGATTTCTATTGTTTCAATGCGATCAATTTTTAGGGTTTTTGTTAACATCATCATATACATTTAATACGAACTCGCTCAGTTTTCAGTTGTGTGTTTTCGTGATGTTGCTCCTTAACTCTTTTTTATACTTTAGAACAGTCGAAAATGGCAAGACTAAAATGTTTGCTTCACATGAAGCACCTCACGCCTGGTAGCGCACCTTTCGAATGCTTGCCTGGTCCTACTGATGCAACACAAGACTGTGGCAGCGGCGGTGCCCGCTAATAGAACTATAACGCTAGTAACATCTAAACTATGCTTCCAAATTTTACGTTTTCAAAAGTTTACATCTTTTTTAAATGTACAAAACACAAAATGCATTTATTTTGACAAGGATTTATTTTAATCTACTGCAATTACTGTCTTATGTTGAAGTATTTCAACACGTCTATTTTAAACCCTTTTTATAATATAAAAGCATGTATAAAAATATACATAATGCATCTATATAATGAAAGTAATGTCCTATTCTCTTTGTTTGGTAAAAATAAAAGGGGAGATTAAGGTACTTACACACATAAGTAAAACATAAGAGAGAGAGAGTATAAAACTTGGGCTCTAATGACCTTGCTGTTGACGAGCCCTTAAAGCCCCACAAAAAAAGTATAAATCTCAACTGGAATGTTTGGAGATCTGAGAGGAATGAGCATGGACCTTACCCCAAATTTTCAGTTTATCTCATGACTAGCTTCTCACACGCAGAATTATCACACATTTCACGCTTACGATTGTGAAGTGATTCATTCGAACATTTGATGCCTCTAGGGTAATGCTTTATTTTTTAGTAAAAAGGAGATATAATATGTTGAATATTTCCCCATTGTAATACTATTTGAAAAAAAATTAGCAAAGATTATGGTTACACTTCTATGATTTTTGTCAGATCAAACAAGTGGCGTTAATTTCGTAGATAAGTACCTTATATGTAATTGAGATCAATATTAATATTTTTGTAAAAAACTGTATCCAACACAATGTGATTCTATAGAAGTTTGTATCGATTCTAAGGAAAAATACTTACTTGAATTACTTAATTTGAACAGGAAATTTGCAACGAAGTAATTAAGACTTAGAGACTGACTTAGAACATAACTGAAGTATGATTACTTAACTCTGATAAATTTTTCCATAGTCTTGTTAAGTGGTTTGAAATAGATACATGAAAATATGGCAACTCATCAGTACAGCTTTTGAGTATGTGTGTGCGGAAGGAGGCGAGAGTTTTCCAAAAGAATTTTCCTTGTAAAATAAGTACTGAAGAAATAGCTGTTTCAACACTTCAAAAATAATTTTTTCAATAGTTTTCATGAAAAATATGGCGGTAAAGAATGTCATAATATTAAAAAAACGATTTTTTAAAAATAACCGCTGCCTGAAAGAAAAAACAAATGTTTGAAACAGTTATTTCTTTAATCGTCTTTGAATAATCTAACACATCATTCTAGTGGCTATACTTGAATAAAGATGTAAATTCCTTCCCCATCCAAACGCCACGTTGACGAGGTATTTGCTTATTAACATTGAAAAATCAAACTTTCGACAAATTCTTGTGTCAATGTACATATTATGTAAAATTTCGATAGCTTCTTTACGGTCTGAGAAACTAGGAGTATATCCTTCAACTAGCTGAGTACCCGCAGCTTTGCTGGCGTTAATTCTGTTATACGACAACCATTTTATTTTTTCTCAAATTTCCATTGGTATTCACTGAGAATTTTATTCATTAAAGTTGGAGATTATATTAGTATCAGTATGTACCCTCAACCTCTTATTTTTACTGATATAATTAAAAAAGATTTTAGAGAACACCAATTTCCCATTTCACACCCTTAGGGGTGAATTTTTGTAAAATCCTTCCTTAGAAAACATTTTTGATAAATTTTTTATCACGCTCCTCCCAATACCCACCCCTAGGGATGTCGTGCATCAGATGTGGTCTGAAGGATACATATTGTCTTTGAGAATACGATTCTTCATCACAGCATACACCATAACCATGGACTCGACCCTATTATCGGCCTTTTTACGTTATTTTTACGTTTCGTCCTTTCCGTCCCCAGTTCTAAGAATACAGTTCTCCAATGAGATGTCAACTTGAATTTAACGGCATTTGTGGTTGAAACATCTCGCTACCCTTTAAACCACGTATCCGACGCATTTCAATATTTTTTTTTGTGTGTGTTTCTATATTTGTTTTCAATTATTTTTATCCATAAACCCATTTCTATCCCGACACCTAAGGGGTGCTAGTGGAGTGTTTGTTTCACGATGGTTAAGTTCAGACCTCCACGATAATGGGATTTCACTATCAACTCACCGACGCTGAAAATTATGGTCTTGTCACTGCTATCTGATGTTCGATATTTCTTTATGGCATACCTTTCTCTAGGGGTGGTTGAGTGGATTGTGGACGTTGACGTTGACGTCTTCGAGAAGTAATTTCAGTGACCCTGAAAACTACGATCTCAGCTCTAATATCGGTCATCGGATATGCAAAAAAGACACATATTTCCCCTAGTATATATTTATCAATCATGTTAGCCAAACATTTTTCCCAGATATATTAGCGAATTTTTTGCCAAACATATTTGTCCAACATTATTGCCAAATAAATGCCAATGATATTTGCGAAATTCTTTTTGAAAATTTTATCCGTAGATAGGTTACAAAATATGTTAAATTAATTTTAAAACAGTGTCCGAATATTTACCTCTTCAGCTAACCATAAGATATAATTCACGAGACCTGATTTGCTGTTACAATAGAATAGGGTAACGAGCATTTGTTCAACGTTGTGACAAAATGTGACGATTCTTACGTGAAATGGAAGGTTGCGGGACAACGCGTTGGACCTTTGTAGTTCCTAGGTCCAGGATGTGCAGACGGGCACCAGAGAGGTCTGTCGCTCGTGACTTCGTGGAACATCCCAAGAGCAAATTCACCGCAAGTATTGCAATAAGTGCTTTCGTTTAAACATTTGCCTTCAAAATAATTAGAAATATTCTGAATTATCAAACGTGTTTAATAATAAAATTTGATCGTGAGCATGTACTCATAGAGCACCTGGTAACAGGAATGGAATTACTACGTAAAATCGTTGCTAACTTGATTAAATCTACCAGGAACAAGTCCATCGAACTAACTGAAAGACGAGTATCTTGGGGGTGTCGGAGTGCTGTGGCAAGCTGACGGTTTCGGTTATACTATGTTCTCACGCATCTAGTTATTGCTCTCCTTCTACGCGTAACTATTCATTACCCTTTTAGCGAAGTAAACGCCAATTTCAGACTTATAGAATTCTTGTGAAAGAATTTCGTTAGATTGTTTTGGATACATAACTCTCAATGGATGATCAGAACTTGTTTATCCAATTGAGTACAGGACAACAACTTAAATTATATTTTTACGTTTTGAGATACATTTTGAGAATGACATCAGAAAATGTATATTATTTGTTCAACTAAGGAAATATACCTGAACACTGAGCTAAGAACTCTTAAAACTGGATTAAAGTTATAACCTTTCTTTTAGAATTATCTAATGTTGATTCAAAGCGGTTAAATAGTAAATGATGATACTTCAGAGTATAATGGCAATTTGACTCCCACATCCACTGAATGTATTCGAAACAAAACTTATTTTCAGCGTTATTGCATCACAATATTTTAAGTGTTTTTTTCTCCAGTCATTGTTGACAATTTTTTACATTGTTGGGAGAAGTCATAGAAACGGTCTTAAAAGGAAATGTAAACTGGAGTAACACGCTGAAGAATCGTCGGAGACATGTGGTGCGTGATTATCAAAATGCGTGATATCGTGCACAATCAGCACGAGAATATAAGACAAAAATTAAGAAAGGACAAAAATCTCCAACGAGGTAAATTAAGTGGAATATTATGACCAATGTATGTGAAAAATGTTGGGACGAAACGCAAATCGGTAATAAAATACAACCCATTCAATTTATTCCGTTGGTAACTAGGAAAATCATCACCAATACTCAGTAGTGACGATTAAGAATGAAAGGTGGGGGAGGGCAAAAAATATTGACAATTTTTATTTACATGCCATTTTCTGCATATTTTCACTATGTACGATTTAAATAATGAAATAAATCAAAGGAAAGACAATTGGTGATTACCACATCAAGGATGGTGTAATTCTTTTATAATACCCCAGTTTTAGACAGTTAAAAGGAGATTTTTATATTTCCTTAAAAAAGTGGGAGGGGGTGGCTGCCCCCCCCCCCCCCTAATCGCCACCACTGCCAATGCTGACAATTAAGTTTCAAGAAAATTCACTTAGTGAGACACGATCCAAGAATTTTTTCACGATGACACCTCGATTCCCCTAGGTCACCAAGACATTTTAGAGTGGCAACAAATTTTGTCAATTCGTTTTGTCATCTAGTGTAAAATTATAAACTGTAATTTAAGTGTGCCCGTGTGTGAGGTTGAACTATTTTCATAAATGCAATAAAATTACATTAGGAAAATGAGCTTTAGTGAGTTAGCATTTATTTTTTTCGTAATTTTCGTGTACTTTGCCAGGTACGTTCTACTAAATCTTTCTCAACACAACAATGTCGCGTATGTTTCCTCGCGATACCTAACTAATATTCATATAGCATTTGCCCACAATATTCTTCTGCAATAAATAAAGTCGGTGTAGTATGACCTACAGAAATATCGACTGCACGGAGTTTAAACCCTGGCGAGAAGTTATATTTACTCTTGCCTCAACGTTCAGGTGGTCTGATAGAAGTATTCAGTCCTCCGCCTTAGTTTCGGGTCAATCGCAGGCGGAATAAAGTTGTAAGCGGAGTACATCCCCTCCTCGTGCGGAGGTCAAGTGATAGCACAGTTCATCTCTCTATGAACTCACTCAGTATACCGTACGGTAGTAGAACAGTTTGAATTTGTAATAAAGCTGTTCGGTTTATGCAGTAAACAGAAGGGAACACGAAGAAAGTTTGTATTTTTATCCACACAACAAACCAGCTTCGCTCAAACGTACTTCATAGGACTAATGTGCTCCTCCAGTAAATTTTACTATCGATTTTAACTCAACTTTCTAGGTAAAAACATTTTTGTGTCTTCATAAGAACAAAGTAAAAATTTGATGTTCACTTTAACTTTAATGGTTTTTCAATTTTCTCTTCGCGTTTTCGTCTAACATAATGTATTTACATCAAACATCAACATTTAAGCAACATTTAAGTAAGTTAAATATTCTAACCTAAATCTTACTTTCGTATAACACCAGTTCTATGGATTTCATTATGAAACTGAAGAAAAATGTCGCGAATTACTTAATTGTTGTGTCACGCAATTAATGAACGACTCCTAAAAAATTTGAGATAAAATCAGGGTACTTTCATAGGTATCATTTATTCGTGAACACGTATAGATTGTATAACGATTAGAATTATTGCGTAAAAACATCGATAACTTAATTTATGTTCACATGACCCCGCTTGAGACGAGATCATCAAATTTACTCAACGACGAGAATTCTGGGAGTAAAGGAACCCTGCTTAAATCACGTCGATAGGACCATGTAAGATATGAGATGTCTCTCTGTTGTGTGCACTGACTCTCCTAAGCTTCGTTGGATTTGTGAGTAATTAATGTTTCTTGCATATTACAGTAAATCATATTATTCGTGTGATAGATTTGAGGTCGTAATTGTTAAGGAGGTATTAGTTCAGTTCTCACGCGATTGAAAAAAGCATCTATCAAGAGAGAAAAGAGCAAACGTTATGCTTCTCCTTTCCAATTACATGTTACCTTCCAGGAATTAATTTACAAATATTTTATTTGTCGCGTCAGTTCAAGAATTATGGAATTAGAGATTCATTACGTCCAATATTGATTTTCAATTTATCGCACCAATTTTAACTAATTGTGATATTATCATTTTGCTGAATTATAGTTATCCAATTTCACAAATGAAATACCTTCTTTACGTACAATTCATGTCATGTTCGACCAACTGACACGACCGGTTTGGAAAATTATATTCCAAGAAATTCAAAATGTCATTTATTATTTTAAAAAATTTAATGTATAATTTTCAATAGGAAATTCCAATTTACAAAATTAAAAGTTCCTTAACAATTATTTTACAGATGTGTTAATCATGTAATTACTCATGTAATGACCCGCAAGCTTTTAAACTAAATTTAAGAATTAACGGATGATTTCTGTGTCGTGATTGCACAGTAATTCTGGCTGGAAAAAGTGTCAATTTCGGACAAGTCATAGAATTTATTGGAAGTAAAACGGGTTCATATAGAACAAATATTATGACATTTATGATCCAAAGAGCACAGAATATTTCAAAATGAACTTCCATACATGAGTTTTCGAGAAAAAAACATTGTTAACGTTAATTTAATTCACGATATAAACAAGGTTTCTATTTTATGTTAATCAAAACATTTTGGATTCACCTGAAATTAATTATTGGAGCTTTTTCTTCTTCTTCTTCTTTTTCTTTAGTTTTTACCAGATCTTTTACTTATACATTTTAACTAATTCTCATTTTTCAGTTTGTTTCTTCTAACATAAATAAATCAAGATTACTATAGTGTTTAAATGAAGATCTCCACGCTGTTATCATTACTGTTCATTTTTCATTCTTGTTCAACGATGTTAAGAGTTTAGTATGCTACTCTCTTCCAGTTAGCAATAAGCATCCGAAGGAACTGGATCCGTCATGTTGATACTTTCTTATAGAACCTAGCGGAAGATGTTCGCCGTACATTATAATGCAATTTCTTGCACTTTCCAATCATTCACCGTCCCTAAAAGTTTGCCAGGTTGGAGCATAATCTTACCTTGCTCCGAGAGAGCCTACAATGATAGGCACTATTTCATAATAATAATACTTTTTTTATTATTTCAATTTAAACATATACACTGGATCAATTTCAATTATTGTCTTATACTATAATTTCTTCTAAGTACTAAAGAAACACATATCCGTCACATAGGATGCTAACATCAATGAAGTATCAAACATTATTCTCGAGATTCTTCATCAATATATCCGGTTTGTTGGTATTTAGTTCTATCTGTACGTATGTGGGTAATACAATACCGTAAAGTGATCTTGAGATGTGACTAGTAGTGGTGTATGTTCATACCAGTTGTTACAGATGTCAGGTACATTTATGTCTTTACACATATGTCAGTGTAAGCATGAACACAGTTTATTATGTCATTCCTGGTACGCGTGTTTGGTTAGTATTGGGCGAGCCGACAGTATTACGTCAATTGTTTCAGATTGTATTTGACAAAGACGACAATGTCATGACATTAAAAGTCTTCTCATAGCCTCTCGAGTGTGTGGCATCAGTTGCCCGCGCTCGCACCTGATGGTGCTCATCGTGGATGGGCTGCATGGCTTAAATTTTAACAAGTCCTACTGAAACATACATTACGAGTGCCATGTCCGCCGACAAACCGGCGACTTAGGCACTCATTAGCGAGGAAAATTTGGAACTGGAGGTAGAAATTAGATAGGGATGAAAGGATAATTGATGGGAGTTATGACAATTTATTGGCAAGAAAGATGAGATTGAGGTGAAAGGATGAAGTTGAAAATATATAGTTAAGGGTAGAATGAGGGAGTGGGGAGTTGAAGGATGTCGGAAGGGTACCGACGGTGAGCACGGTGATTGGCTCTTCGATACAGATGCCGAGAGCACTTATGGAACATATTGTTAGGAGTGGGGTCGTGGAACGCCTTCCGGATATGTTTCCGGGCACGAGGGAAGACGAATTTTGTGATAGGTTCTAATTTGGAAATTAGTGTCGTGTATCCATGTCTTGAATCTGAGCCGCCACAACTAGAGCCTCAGTTTCTGGCTTCATATTGCCTTTTACCAACCACATATCAGTTCTGTTACGATCCACTTCCACGCTTTGTATTATTTTTCGTATTGAACATGAAGTTACTTGTTGCACCACATTTCACTTATCTCTTTGTTCTTTTACTGTTCCAACAATTCCACATCCGTAAGTTTGTCCAAGCGTAGCTTATGATACTTCTTGCATGGATCACAATCCCGAAGTTGCTACTCTTATCACACATGGTGAGAAACGTCATTAATGGGTCACGCTGAAGGCTGGCATATTTAGACAAACTGTTTCAAACACGAATAAACAGTTTCTGAACACCGCTTTTATTTGCCTTAACCCTCTTCCATCTTCCTATCTGAATACATAAATCCTATAGATATCAGCATTAGGGTGATTCATTTGGTACATTGTGAGGATTTTACGTGTATTGCAATCCATGTTTCTCATCTCTTTTACAGTCCATTCCAACAAGCTAAAACTATATTCTACAATTGGGACAGCCAGAGTGTTCATAGCTGTTAATTTATTTCTAAGTAAGTCCAGTTGTATTTGTAAGTCCAGTTTGACCCCCCCCCCTAGGGGACTTTGTAAGTACGTGTTTGGCAAACACGGGGCCCCGAGCTGAGTCTGGCATTACTTCCACTTACTTGTCCTAGATTCCTTCCTTTCTCTTTCCTGACCCTCCTGGGTCACCTCTTGTTCTTTCCGATCCCGCCGCTAGTAGGGCTAGGGTATCTTTCATTTTCCTCATTTTTGTCCCCCCTCTCATTTTTTGTCCTGCCCCTCATTTTTTGTCCCCACTAATTTTTGAGCCCCCCTCATTTTTTGTCCCCCCTCATTTTTTTGTCCTCAATGTTTTGATGTGTGTTTTGAGATATGTTTTGGTATGTTGTAATTCAGGAGGGTTTTTAGTGGGTATGGTTTAGTCATTCGGTGAGTCCCACACGCGGGGAGAATCATGTTGGCTCTCTCTAGTGCATAACTACATTATACCTACCTGCACAAGTTTTTAGGGCTCCAATGACCTTTCATGTCGACGAGCCGTAAAGTCTCACAAAAAATTGAAGCATTAACCTTCGTCGACGAAAATACTCTTTCTGTATCCTATCTTTCATTTTAACATTTGTGACATTTTAGAAATTGTGGCATCTTGTACTTGTACGTTCTTCGCAGTTCTAAATCCTGAATGGCATTTTCATTGGTACCTATATTCTCTTTCTGGAATACTTTTCTTGCGATGATATTAATTTTGGTCCATTTCTCTAGTACGAATTCCATACAAATGTTTCGTTGAACGTTCATGAATAGAATCTAAGATGGTTTTCATTTTTTTGCGTACAGCATCAAATTGTCCGTGTATAGTAAGTGGCTCAGAGCTTTCTCCTCTTGTTAAGTTTGTAACCCATATTTTGAATCTGTGAGTCTTCTTGAAAGCGGATATAAACTAACGCAAAGTAACGGAGGCGATAAGTTGTCAACTTGGAAAATGTTACGTTTGATATATATATATATATATATATATATACTGTCTCNGACCCAGATTCGTTAGATAATTATTTGAAGAAAGGCATGTAATTGTTCTGCAGTTCTTTAGAAAGTCATTGTGTCCTTCTTTTGGTAGTAATCAGGTTACACCACACGTAAACCACTACGGAATTCGGCGTGGGGTATCAAGCAAGAAATTCATTCCTTTATTACGATGGGAGTGCACAGAAGTTCCTTTATTAAGATGGGAATGCACAGAGGTGATTGAGTCATGGCACATTCTAGTTCGGTTGTCTCTTAAAACATCTCCTCTTTAGTAATATTTCCCATACTCTTAGAACACTTTTGAATGTATGAGGAATGCAATTGCTCTAATGAGATGCATTCAGCATTTTCATCGTTATACACCTCTTTCCCAGTTACCTCATCAACATGTCTCAATTTCTTCCAAGTTGGAGTATCAAAGCTGTCACGTTCCTTTCCCATAATGATTCGATGGATTCTTTTTAATAATTAACAAACGCACTGTTTTACAGGCGAAATTTCTTTTTCTCATACCACTTAATTCGTTTATAATTATTATTAATACAGATATTTTTATTGTTAGAAGAAATTTAGATCATTTAACTTAATATTTTCATTGTATTATTGACAGTGTTCTTCGATGTCAATAGATTTATTATCTCTCAATCAAATTTTTAGATAATACGACAAAAAGAAACTATATCACTCTTGACGAAACAAAAGTACCGAGGCAGGATCCTAAAGTGCATGTGAAAGTGAAGGAGTCAATGTGAAATTTCCGACTCTTCTCAGTGTAGATACGTGGACGTTTACTCGTGTTAGCAAAATCTGCTTCGTATACACCCGGAAAGAGGGAGAGCAGATGCCAATGGTGAAATAAAATTTACTAAACAAGTTCATTTTCTCTCGAAGATTGAAAGAAGGCAAGACTAGCCGCAATCTAAAGCGTTGTTTGTTTTTAATATTTTTATAAAAAAGTAGTAGTTTAATTTTACCTTCGATTTCTGTGTTGTATTTTATTTTTGAATGTCTGAAAATGTTTTTGTATTTGTAATGAATAACACATTTTTTTTATTTTCTTGCCTTAAGGGATCAAGTGACGTCTTAAATATAGAGAAATCTTTTCACTGTCTTGAATTTATTGCGTGATATTTGAGAGGAATTTGTGCAGTGTACATGTCTGCAAAATAGCGTAAAAGTTTTTAGGTAGTTAAGGCGTGATAACGTAACTAGAGCAGTAACACACGTTTTCAATATTTATTAAGTTTATACAAAAATCAAATTAAATGCATACTGTAACTATGTAATTATAAAATACAGTATTTTAAAGAATAATCATTTTTTCATTAATTTTCGTTGATAATAATAGAAATAAGAGGGTTGAGATGAATTTGACTGACAAATCTCCTTTATATCTTATCTAGGAACTTTTGCTGAAATTTTTGAATCCGCCTCTGCCTTAGGGCCCTTGATTGGAATTGATGGGATGGTCCCTTGCTTGCTTCCGGAGAGTAAATTAGTTTTTTTCCTCCACGTGGTCATAAGCAGTTTGTACTGTTTTTTGACAATAAATAAATTTATAACGACTTGGACTGTCTCCATCCAAACTTTGAGAAACACAATACACGATTAAACGTTAATATTCGTTAGTTAATTAATAAACGAATAACACATTTTACAAAATTAATTCTTTTTTACAACATGAGATATAACAATTTTAAGTGTGTAACAAGCCATAGCGAAATCACTGAGTTTAACGGCTTTTATTTTTATATTTTTAATTATTGATTTCATTATAAATTACAAAGAAGAAAACGCATTGTTTAATTTGCATGTATCAGTTAATAATTTAGTACAAACAATTCAGACACTTGCTTGACTCGCTTAAAATACACAAGGGCATGTTAAAATATGGCTGTCGAGCGGCAACGGTTTCGTGATTTATGAAACAAACCTCGGAAAAATAGAAATATCGTTTTGAAATGTCCGGTGACATAAAGATAAAAGTGATGCAAAAATACTAGAAACTTTCTGTAAAGTAAAGTAAATCCATGACATATTCACCATTTAAAAACCTGCGTATTTTTGAATATATTCCGTCAGTAAGTGTATTTCAGACATTTTTTGTGATTTAATTCTACTTTCGCTAGCATTACCATAAATAAAAGTAGTAGGCCTTAAGCATTAGAATTACTTCACTTTTTTCTCCAAACCCCAAACTTTAAATCTCTCCAATCGTGAAAATTTTTCGTCTCATTGTGAGGGTGACAATCTTTTTCTCATCTCAAACGAATTTCAAAGTACGGGTGACATTTTTGCATAAATTGTATCCTGAGACAGGTGGTACAATCAACACATACGAAATGCTCCTGGAATGTCAACACGTTTTTTTTTAAATAAGAGAAAAATATTCTTGAGAAGTGAAAACTCATCCCATTATTAATTTCTTTTCTATAGCAATGAAAAACAGGTGATTATAGCTGCTTCATTGTTGGGAGTATCGCAGCAACGTGCACCTGAGGATGTAAAAGAAGCTAGAGAGCTTTGTTACAAGTAGCAGATGTAGACGCAACCACAATGTGAGGGGTAACGATCAAGAAGGTAAGTTTAGAAAGGTAAGTCTGATAGAAACATTCGCTGTTAATGGTTCATACTACTGCTAATGGTTCAAATTCAATACACATTGTCTTTCTTTTCTCGGGCTTTCGTGTGATTATGAAAAATAGTTACGTCAAAAGATAAAAATTTGTTTCAATGTAGCTAAATGTTGCAAATGATTCGAATACGTCAATCGAAGAGACCAATTGTTGGAGAGTCATAAACACAACACCATGACTTTTCTTAGTGAAAACAGCATCTTGACTTAATTCTTGATTTTTTTTACTTCAGAAAATTTTATTATGTTCATCATATATCTATTAAATACACCGATAAACTAGTTTTCCTTAAGCTATTTAAAAGACAACTAAAAGACTCAAAAACTTATTTCCCGAACATATTATTTTTAAATAATTATTTTAAGATTTCTGCACAAGTATTCCAAACTATCGTCGCGTAAATACAGGCAGCGGCACTCGCGTGGTCATTCAAACGACGCGCCATGGCCAACCTAGTGATAGCTCGTTACCGGTATATAAACCCAATGCTCGAAGCATCGGGGCAGAAAGGCTGTCGTTCGACGCCGTGCACATTCTGTCTCTAGCCACTATCCTAGGCGTAACTGACCAGACGTCATAGTTCTTCATGTAATGGTCACAACTGCTATGACACTGTAAACTATTTTGTAGATATCTGTGGCTTTTAAAACCCCTCTCAAATATTTTACAAGGTTATTTCACAAGTTTAATCAGAAAAACACCCTAAACATGCGTGTACTTTCATATTTACGTATTATTAAGAACTAAGTGAATAAGGACAAAGAAGGTGAAGAAATGATGAAACGGTTATGAGTGTGAATGAGTGGGTCAATAATATATTAAATCTCGTGAGATAAGCTTTTATCTTTACAAGCGATTTATGAGTGTTTTTTCACTTATATGTTTGGGTACAATTATTGTTCACTCATATCTATGTATCTTTCACAAGTTTCATGAGTGAAGTATATATTTCAGTATTGCTGTTTATTTTCTTCACTTTTAGATGTTTGGGTACAATTAATTGCTCACTCAAAAAATACTTGTATATTTATTCCAGGGCGATTCCATTCTTATAAAGAATAGATACGCTACGAACTACATCATCAACCAACGCAAATGCATTCCAGATTGTTTTCATGATCACATTTTATCATAGTTAATCTAGAGAACTGCATTACAATAACACTGATTTCTGGATAATTCAAGTATCTCTGTTGTAAAAGGAAAAAAAGGAACTTAATTTTCAGGTTCTATCGTCCTTTTATTGTACGTAACGGTATGTCATTCACCTGACTGCAAAATAGTTGCAAATGACATACCAGTTCCAACTGCGTATGACCACGTAGGGGATAAGAAACTAAGTTACTCTCCGGAAACAAGCATGGGATCATCCCATCAATTCCGATCAAGGGTCCATGGGCAGTGGTGGATTTAATACTCATTAAAAATATTAATGAAATACGATGTAGCATGTAAATCAGTCCTCATCTAAACTTTAAAATCTATTTACAATTTATTTATTTTTTACAAATTTTTAAATATTATTTAATACATATTTTTGTTTACAGATAAATAATTTTCCTGTGTAACGTTTGAAACAAGTACTTATGGGAATTTTACGAAGAAAACTCAGACTGCCAAGTATTTGTAAGTAATATAGAGAATGGTCATTTGTGGTTCTTGCAGAGAATGGACATTTAATTCTTTCTTTTGCTAACAGGAGTGATCAAAAACATTACACACACATTCCTAAATAAAGAATTTTATTTTAATTTTACTAGTTATCTTTACAGGTATATTATTTATACCATGGTTTATACATATCGTGGTTTTATTGCCATATACAGGTGTTATATTTTCACGAAAATCCTCTATCAAAATTTTCTTTTTCCCCTTATATTCCTCTTCTACTTCATTCCTCTACTCGCTTCTACTATTTGTTTCCAGCTTCTTTCAATTTATCCCTTACCATGCCAGTTTGTTTAATATATTGTGACAATGTCGAATTTTCTTTGTGTCAATCCAAATATTTCTTTACTGAAAGTCACTAAACCCACATGTCTTGAGCCCTTCCATGAGATTCCCTCGTTTCTGACTACACAGAATGCAGTCACATATTAATGATCTGGTGTTTCATATCCTCGTCTTCAAGAGCATATATCATTTACTATCAAATTGATTCTTTTCAAATGACAATTAAAAAACTCACGATCGAAATTCTAAGACATATTTCTTAGGTAGAAACCAAGAACGATTAACATAAGGAAAATTAGTATTAGACACGCATTGGTATAGTGTCCTTCCCTCTTTTACCACTCTATCGTCTGTACCTACATTTGAACATCTGTCTAGTCAATTTTCCTTCCCATCCTATAATATTCTTTCTTATTTCTATCCTCATCCGATATCAAAGTTTCTCCTGTCATAATTTGGCATCGAAGTCCCCGTACCATAGTTGTTATTTCTAAAGATTCAATTCCAAGAACAACTTGAGATTATGCACCAATTCACTAAAACAATCCCCTGTTATTTAATTTATTTTAATCGAATAACCAGTCACATATGATTAATTCATCCACGTTTAGACCCTCACCAATGAGAATTCTTATGAAGATGTGCTCCAGATAAAACTACATATTTCAGTCTTTACAAATCAGTTAAAGGAAGAATAATATAATCACACAATTAATAAACATTATACATACTTACAGAGGACCATATACATAATAATTTAATCATTAAAAACTGTTAAACCACATCATACAATATAAAACACACAATATTCCGGGAACATATTTAAAACCACTTATTTAAATTCCCATATCAAAACAATACATTATTAACTATACCAGTGTATAAATCATATTAAACATCTGTAATTTCTCTAATTTTCTCTCCGTACATTTTTTTCTGTAACCGATGTCTCCAAACGCCTGCACAATAACTCACTATGCCAGAGTTCCTTGGTTTGCTGGGTGCGCTAGCTGCAAGGTGAGTATTCTTTACTGGCGGAATAAAATTACAGATACTCGAATTTGCGCACGAGTGAAGATTACTCATGTGTAATTTCGAATATCCACAGTTTCTGTTCCGGTAGTGGGAATTGAACTTGGTAGCGTGGCCCCAGGAACTTATGGGAATTCATTGGATACATAGTTCATAGTTTTCTGCACATGGATTACAAACAGAAATGCATGTAAATTAAATACGAAATAAAATATTTCATATCACACATCAAAATGAAATAATATTCAAAACTAATTTCTCCACAGTAACTGATTCAACTTTCTCGTATCACCATTTACAAATTACGTCGCTTTTCATTTTCACCAAAAACTGATTATTATTATTATTATTATTATTATTTCATCTACACTAGTTTAGATATCTTTATATTAGATTCTAAAGTAAATTATCTATCACAACTTTCAGTGTTTACTATGTTTGATTGATCGTTCCTCTTCCTAATATATATGTTCTTCTTTATGTTGATCCTTATCTATCGTTTTAACAGACTTTTTCTTCTATATCTCCTTAATTCTTTCCCAAACAAAATTGGATTTTGTTTTCCTCTATTTATGTGCCTCTATTCTATAATTCATTCACTCTTCCCGAAAAATGCGGAATACGGAGTACAATTCAGAATGATTCAAAATCAACATTCGAATGTAGTATATTCTCTGCTTGCTGGGTGAGCTAGCTATGAAGTGAACATTCTTTGCTAACTGAATTTAAATTTCAGATATTTGAATTCGCTCATGATTGATGGTAGTTCATGAGCGGAGTCATGATGTATCTACCTATTTTGTTCGGATAGTGGGAATATGTAATTTCTTAGCGTGGCCCTAGTGAGATAGGAGATTCATTTCGAAACGCGATTCATAGTATTCAACACATGGATTACAAACTGAAATGGAAGTAAGACAAATATAACATAAAATTAAAACATTTCATTTCAAAATTAAATAATCCTTGAGAAATACGTCTATCCACATTTCATTCTCTACAATTAACTGATTCAACTTTCAAGCATTCCCCTAAAATCTTTCACCATTCACCAATTAAGTAACTTTTTTACTTTCATCAATTTTTTTTTCTTTGTCATTTTCATTCATATTCTCCACTGCTTAACCGTGTATTCGTGAACATCTTTTTCTCTCAATATTAACTTATTTCACTATTTTTCTTCTTTCCCACTAACACCACTTATTCTTATTCAGCATCTGCTACGAAACAATTAACTTCTTGTTCTTCTTCTTATTATTATTTCTTCTTCTTCTACACAAGTTGAGATTTTTTAGTAAAGTCTATACTACAAATTCTTCATTAAAAATCTAGCACATCTTTTAGTGTATACTAATTTTGATACATCGTTCTCCTTCTTAATGTATTCGTTCTTCTTCTTTGTGACCCTTATCTATCGGTTTTTAACTGATTTTTCCTGTACATCATCTTTTTTTTCTTCTCTCATCAAAATATGATTTTCTTCTCCTTTCTTTACGTGTATCTATTGTACGATTCTTTCTCTTTGCTCGGAAAACGAAACGAAATAAACAATATATTACGGATGCTTCAATAGCACAAACACTTCAATGCGAGATTTCCTTTGTTCGCTTGGTGAGCTAGTTATGAGATGACCATACTTCACAATCAGAATAATTTTTTTAGATATCCGAATTCATTCATGAGTGATGATCATTCACTCATGTACTGATAGTGGGAATTTAAATTTGTAGCGTGGCCCCAGTGTCTTAGGAGACTACAATTCTCATAATTCACAATATTCTGCACATAGTTTACAAACATAAATCAAAATAAAAAATTATGAACAAAATAAATTAATCAATCCATAAAGAAACAAATATTTGAGAAAAAAACATTACTTGGTTAGTATTATAGGATTCTGCACCATTTAACAATTCAATGATGTAATTTTCGCGTAAATAATGAAAATCAATTTCATGAACTGACACATCACTGCATAAACTACTTTTGCACGATATTTTTGTAACACAAATTAAAAATGAAATAATTTAGGGAAAAAATTAACGCGCATCTTCCTCTTTTACAGTTCAATTGATTCGAGTCTTCTCCATAGGAAGTTAAACTCAAAACATTTCCCGTTTTCCGATTCTATGAAACTTCTATTTATTATACTTTCTTGTCCATTTTTCAATACTTCTATCTAGAATAAGAGGAAATTCGTTCTCATTTACAATAATTTTGAACACTAAATCTTTCTTTCATTTGAAGAAAAATAATATTTTAACCCACGGTTTACGATATAAATACCTAATAACATTATTGTCATTAAGGATGTGAACCGAATTTTAAGGTAAGTAATTAAATAAATTATTTCATTTTATTTATCATATAATGAATAACGTTATTTTTTCTTTCAGATAAGAAGCCAGTTTTACTCTATACAATGAAAGAAGTAAAATATTTGATGTATTGTTCAAAAATTGTAAATCAAGCCACGTTACTGCACCACACGATCAAATTTAACTAAATAAGTTAGAACTTAAAATGTTTCCGGCTCTATAAATGTAGCCATCAGCACTTCCTTCCATGGAGTGGTAGTTCTGAAAGGTGGCCGTTTCGAACGTAGGATGTTGAGAAGGCTGTCAAAAGGTGTGTATGTAATATGAATTGGTGATATTTGGAGAGTTCATTCAGCATTTCAGTTCTTAATTGTTTCGATTAAGTAGTAAATAATTTATTGTAATCGTGCTGAGGGCTTCTACTATTTGATTGGAGAGTACAATGTTTTTGTTTGGAGTACAATGAGTTGGTATTCAAAGACTTTTAAAGTATCTGTAACTGAAATGTTTCTGAAGGGGTTGTCAATATAAAAAAACAAGTTTTTTATTTTGTTGGTGAGGTCTGTTCTGGATATCGGGCCGGAGTTGATATCAATGTTTCCTAATTATTTTGTCAAAATGTTTTGCTAGTTTAATGGATGGTGCATTGTGACAGTTAATAACAAAGCGAATGGGAATATTGGATTTGAGGATTTTTGAAAGTGCTTGCAGTGAGAACTGTTTGATTCTTTTCATGTTTGGTGAGGATGTATTCAGATTTGTTTACTATCCTTTTTTTGTGTGTGTTTCTATATTTCTGGCTAGGATATGCATTTTGAGTGGATGGTTCAATTTCACTGTTTTTGAGGAATCACTCCGTTTTATGTCAAAGTTTTATGTCTCTATTAATTTGGTATTTTTTGGTTTTTCATCATTTTGAAAGTGTCTATTTCGCTGTGTTGTAGATATCATTTATTAATGTGAATGTGAAAAATTGTTTCAATATTTTAACCACCGTCGTAATGTACCATCACAACAATCGACTCCAATAACTAGCACCTCCCCAGGAGACCAAACAGTTACTCATGATTATAACCGTGTCTTGAATATATTATGTTTACTTATTTCGTTAAGTTTGATCGAGCGGATTTTAATTCATGAATATGTATCCCAATCGTCATGGACACGTACCGTAAAAATTACAGTAAAATGGACAATGTAGAATATTATGCTCGCGTATGTAGAATACATTTCTTCATGCTGGGTAAGGTCAGTAACAAGCATACCTTGTATTAAAAGAAAATAATTGAATAAATATTTAAAATTTATCTGTTACAGAATTGTAACATATACTCATGGATTCAATATTATAATAAATAGAAGGTGAGTTCATTTACATGATAAGATTTATATTCAAACGAGTAACAGGAATATGCAGAACAGAAAGTCTACTGTAACCTACATTTGTGATTTATTATTGGTAATTAAAGAAGACATTTAACCGCATATTCCAGTTACAAAATATACAGGAGGACTGGTTTACATAAATATATCAGGATATTTATTAAAAATTACCACACACCATTGCAAAATGTTTATAATGAGAGTAATTCGTCGTACTGGTTTCAGTGAACGATTGTAGAGTAGATGGGAACTACCTCTTATTTACCTCATACTATTTATATTAGATCACTTAAGATATGAAGGTATCTAGACAACAGATTATTAATATTGCAGGAAACAGTTTACATTTGTTGAATACCTATTAATCTCCCACAAAGTTATTGCGCGTGTCTGAACTTTTCTTTCTGAACTCTATGTATCTATCTATATATCTGTCCGTCTATTGTCATGAGACATCTTCAAAGAGTTCGTTAAAAAAAGGAGAGAACTACATACATATTATTCTCAAATATATATTAGCAGCTTTGTCCAGACTAAGTGAATATTTCATGAAAGCAGATCTCTACTGAAGCTAGAAACATGGACAGTTGATGTCTTTTGTAACGTAACCATCCTCCAAGAAAGGAATTTTCGAAACTAATTTGAAAAGGGTGAAATGTTTTCGAATTATCACTATATATGGAAACCTTATTAAAATCTCAGGTTTGATAGGAAAAAAATTGCAAATTTAAATATATAGAAATAGGTCTTCGGGTTTTCGCATAATTTATTGTTTAACAGGTGCTGGAAAATGTATATTATTTTCACTATATCCTATGGAGTAATAGGATCATCAACACGATTTTTGTTCACAAATGTTGCTGAACTATTTATCTAAAATCCCAATTTCCGGAATTTGAGATACTTTATGATCGAATAGCGGTTGAAAGGGTGAGTGCTTTCTCCAACTGTCTGCAAAAAACTCAGGTAGTTTTCCAATTTGTAAACATTACTTTACCCTCCACGTGGTCGTATACGTTTTGTAATTTCTTTATGGCATAAGTTCTTAAGGACTCTAATGACCTTGACGTTGACGAGCCCTAAAGTCTCACAAAAATATTAGTTCTTATTATTATTTCTTTTCCTAGAGTTTTGACTGTGATGCAGCTTTTAATGACAAGATCATGAGTAAAAATTTATTTCCCTCAGTGTCATCTTGATTTCCAGCTCGTTTGTTGTCACGTTATTTGTCGAATGCATTCGCCCTTAGCATGGAGGTCGAAACGTTGGCTCTCCGACAAATTACGCGGCAACTTCCTGGAAGCCAGAAACCATTGACACTGACCGCGGAAGCTTACGTTAGCTTATTTCTCTCACCTTTGTCCTTGAAACGTGACCGTGAATACGTAAATTTCTAAACATTCTTTCCTCGTAATAAATAAATATATACATTTATTAGAGTCCATTTCCAAAATATTACACCAAAGAAGCAATACGATGTCCTAAAAGCCTATCACAAAAATCATGCAGCTATTATGAATTTTAAAATATTTTCGGTAAAATAGTCTGGGCTGCGATGGCACCATTTTCTAAGATTTCTTTAGCTGCAACAAATCACATAAGTCACCATCTCAGCTGCCTCACCCGAGCGATCAACGAACCTGAGCAGTGAAGGTTATCATCGCCTATGTCGCCACCCTGCCGCCGTCTCCCTTGCCAACTCCAGTTCACCTGAAAGGCGTGAGAAAGCGAAGAGCAGAAGAGACTTGGGCTAGTTCGGGACCACGCTGGCCCGGACGTGCGACCCTGTGAATACTCATCACTCGATCTACGAGAACATCGCACAGAAGAAGATACCATCGACATATCTTTTGCTTCTCTAAATCGTTGCAAGATCAGCAAAAATGACAAAACGTTGCAGATCAACATTTACTTTCAGATGAACTTGCTCAAAATTATTTTGAAGAAATCGAATGTTGTTTAATAAATTTGATTTGAAATTTTTATTGAGTTATTGGTCAGAATATTTTCCTTAGTTGCGACGCAATGTGAGTGATTAGTTTACCTCCCCTCCCCTGAGACTTCGGTATACCGCACTGAATTAGTTTCACAACCTCAATGCGAGTGCTATTTTTTGGTACGTAATGAATTTTATGAAATGTTAGGTTAATCAATTTCCGTGGCAGCAAGATAATTAGTTTAGACTAAGCTATGAGTGTCACCGGTGTTCACATCTATCGTGTGATTGAAGTTAACTATTTTCATTATATAAAATTGTAAGTATATTCATATCGAACCATACCTTCGAAGAGCAATGCAAAGCAAATACTAACGTGATAAGTATAATCGACTAACTCACCCAAAACACAATGTCTCAAATGAAATTGTTATTAAAATTAAGGCGCAGACTTAAACATCATGGTTTCCCCCACTCATGTATTTCTCCTGGATTACTGGAAAGTATTCAATCGTTTTGTAGAGCAAGGCTGACCGATGGATTTCATAAATAAAAAAACTTTACATGTTTCCTTACAAATGTCTTCTCTTTTTCGTTTTTGCTTTCTCGTTTCCATCACATATGAGCTATTTCAGCGAGCAACGCGAAGGGTGAGGCAGATGTCGGAGGGCGCGGTGGAAACGAATTACCCACGTTGCTTCGCTTCGCCAGACTCTCAGCGAGAGAGAGCACGACTCTCCTTCCACCTCCTATGACTGCCTCAGCGATGTTTTATGCATAGCCTGGATTCACTCTTTCCCCCCACCTCCACACCGGCCGTTGCATCAGAGGCGCGCTTCGAGTACGTAACAGTTAATTGAATCGCACGTTGAAAGATTACCTAGCTGTATAACCTAATAATCTCGTATCTCTATCGCTAGTGACCAAGTCATATTGTAGAACAATCAATCTGATTGTTAGTAGGATCTCTTGACATTTTCTGTAACAGATAATCGAATTTGATTTATTTGTAGATGGGTGAATGAGCATAGGTAATGAATGGCAACGCCTAACACGTTACATGATATCCTATTCTTCATATACCATACATGAGACGTCCAATGAATTTATTTTAACAAGAAACCGCCATCCCCATTGGTTTTTTTAGGTATCACACCCGGGTGGTTCACAGCTTCGCCTCCCAGGGTTACATGTAAATAAGATCCCCTTCTTTTCTTTTTTTCTAAAATATTGATAGTAAAACGTTTTTAATGCAGATCTAATAGTTATGTTTACAATGATTACCTGCAGTATTATTTTAATTAGTCTCAAGCTAAGTGCTTCTAACTTAGCTTGACACATCTAACTTAGCCATAACGAATTAATTATAATTTGTCTTATAAAACAAGGCATTTAACTTATCTAGAGCTAAATAATTTATAAAAATCTTAGTTAATATCGGATTCACTCATAGGAGTACTAAACACTTGTTATGAAACTTTTAATGCAATCACGAACAGTAATATTTCACCGTATTGTCTTTTTGTGAACTCTCATTTTTGTAACGCTCTAATTAGTGAGTTCTAATTATGATACAAAAATAAAATATATATTTTAACTATTAATATGCGACGACTGGCAGAATCATAATAGTAAGTTATTAATTTTCATGTCGAAACGCGATTTTTGAGTGAATGGCAATTGATGACATTTATGGAGTCAGAGAGACGATGAGATATTGGATTCATTTAAATAGTATTGTCTTCATATAATAAATGTGACACTCATTATACGTTTGAACCCGTGGAACGGGTGTCTAGTTATTACATAGATACGAACGTACATGATAATATTTATTTCCTGAGATTTATAAATGAAGCTTTCCGCCGGTGATAAGGACATCCTGTGCAAAAGGATGCTTCATTCAATTAGTCTTCTCAGACGCTGAATTCGAATCATTCACAGTTATCCTCAGAGAATGTCCAAATGATACTGATGTACACATAGACGTAAGCAGTTTAATTATTTACGTAAGTGGAAGAAAAAAATAAACAGGACTATGAACATATTTCGCACTCGTACANTTCCGTGGCAGCAAGATAATTAGTTTAGACTAAGCTATGAGTGTCACCGGTGTTCACATCTATCGTGTGATTGAAGTTAACTATTTTCATTATATAAAATTGTAAGTATATTCATATCGAACCATACCTTCGAAGAGCAATGCAAAGCAAATACTAACGTGATAAGTATAATCGACTAACTCACCCAAAACACAATGTCTCAAATGAAATTGTTATTAAAATTAAGGCGCAGACTTAAACATCATGGTTTCCCCCACTCATGTATTTCTCCTGGATTACTGGAAAGTATTCAATCGTTTTGTAGAGCAAGGCTGACCGATGGATTTCATAAATAAAAAAACTTTACATGTTTCCTTACAAATGTCTTCTCTTTTTCGTTTTTGCTTTCTCGTTTCCATCACATATGAGCTATTTCAGCGAGCAACGCGAAGGGTGAGGCAGATGTCGGAGGGCGCGGTGGAAACGAATTACCCACGTTGCTTCGCTTCGCCAGACTCTCAGCGAGAGAGAGCACGACTCTCCTTCCACCTCCTATGACTGCCTCAGCGATGTTTTATGCATAGCCTGGATTCACTCTTTCCCCCCACCTCCACACCGGCCGTTGCATCAGAGGCGCGCTTCGAGTACGTAACAGTTAATTGAATCGCACGTTGAAAGATTACCTAGCTGTATAACCTAATAATCTCGTATCTCTATCGCTAGTGACCAAGTCATATAGTAGAACAATCAATCTGATTGTTAGTAGGATCTCTTGACATTTTCTGTAACAGATAATCGAATTTGATTTATTTGTAGATGGGTGAATGAGCATAGGTAATGAATGGCAACGCCTAACACGTTACATGATATCCTATTCTTCATATACCATACATGAGACGTCCAATGAATTTATTTTAACAAGAAACCGCCATCCCCATTGGTTTTTTTAGGTATCACACCCGGGTGGTTCACAGCTTCGCCTCCCAGGGTTACATGTAAATAAGATCCCCTTCTTTTCTTTTTTTCTAAAATATTGATAGTAAAACGTTTTTAATGCAGATCTAATAGTTATGTTTACAATGATTACCTGCAGTATTATTTTAATTAGTCTCAAGCTAAGTGCTTCTAACTTAGCTTGACACATCTAACTTAGCCATAACGAATTAATTATAATTTGTCTTATAAAACAAGGCATTTAACTTATCTAGAGCTAAATAATTTATAAAAATCTTAGTTAATATCGGATTCACTCATAGGAGTACTAAACACCGATTTGTTATGAAACTTTTAATGCAATCACGAACAGTAATATTTCACCGTATTGTCTTTTTGTGAACTCTCATTTTTGTAACGCTCTAATTAGTGAGTTCTAATTATGATACAAAAATAAAATATATATTTTAACTATTAATATGCGACGACTGGCAGAATCATAATAGTAAGTTATTAATTTTCATGTCGAAACGCGATTTTTGAGTGAATGGCAATTGATGACATTTATGGAGTCAGAGAGACGATGAGATATTGGATTCATTTAAATAGTATTGTCTTCATATAATAAATGTGACACTCATTATACGTTTGAACCCGTGGAACGGGTGTCTAGTTATTACATAGATACGAACGTACATGATAATATTTATTTCCTGAGATTTATAAATGAAGCTTTCCGCCGGTGATAAGGACAAACTGTGCAAAAGGATGCTTCATTCAATTAGTCTTCTCAGACCCTGAATTCGAATCATTCACAGTTATCCTCAGAGAATGTCCAAATGATACTAATGTACACATAGACGTAAGCAGTTTAATTATTTACGTAAGTGGAAGAAAAAAATAAACAGGACTATGAACATATTTCGCACTCGTACACACACACACTTCATTTTTATAAATTAGTACTTGAAGGTTGAATGTTTGTCTTAAATGTAATGAAGCGTAATGGAAAATTGGATCTAATAAAATGAAAAATGTCGGACTGAATTCTGCCACGAATTCCATAATGGTTCAAATGAGATTACGTTAGAAACAAAGCCAGAAGTGACATAAAAAACTCAAGTGGAATTTCACTTGCTAGAGCATTTCACATTGTAAACATTTGAACATCTAGAATCCGTGTATTAAAAAACGTCTTACATAAAAAGGAAATAGGACTAAAAATATCCTACAGGGAAATGAGATCATTTTATATCCCTAAACAAATAGCTATGATACTAGCTACCACGGTGTGCCACAACTCATACATATAATGTCACCCAGGTTTACAAAGGTCACTCTGTGCGTTTACAATTGATACTGTGTATTAAAATAGGCATGTTTACTAGTACGCAGCAAGACTATTTTATTTTCCTGAATAATATGGCAGATACTATTTCGCCCATAGTCTATAGTTGTGGGCACGTTTCACACAGTTTAATACTTAGCATTAACAATGCAAACAGGACATCAGACCAATTATGAAAAATTAAAAAAAAATTGTTATGAACATGTCTTACAAATGTAACTCATGATATTATGCAATAGGGAAATACGTAACATACGTACAATTTCCTACGAATATTGTATATTGCTTACCAGACGCTTTCACTTGTCCGGACTAAGTAGTGAAGTCAGTCGTTTTCAAATAAATGAATCAAGTTGCGTATTTTCAGCAATCAAATGTTTTAAAATTGCTGTTACCTCGGAAAGAAAAAGGTGAAAAATAAAATAATAAAAAATTCCCGAACACATATTTTGATACTCTACGATACTACATTCGTGTCATTTGCTTAGCAATACTAAAGAAACTGATAATACTAAGGAAACTGCCAAAATACACGATACGTGGTCATTAGTTGAATTATTACCTAACCGTCCTGACGTCAAACTAATAGAATTAGTAGTACAGAACCAATGAACCAATAACGAACAAAAATTTAATATTGATTCGGAAAATATGATAGAATTTGTCTCTAATTTTATTCACTGCATTTTGTAATACTCATGTTGTTTAACTAATTCGTATCAATTGTTCTTTTCTGCAATTATTGATGACATTGAAGCCAAAAAATATATTGATACAATGCAAGTAATGTTTCATATTTTAGTGAGATAACCGATAGAGTATTCCTTAAAAAGAAAATATAGAAATTAAAAAAGAAAACTTAGTTTATGAAAGAAATTTGAAACTTTTCTTACGATGTATCTATCGTTTATTGAGCATCATATTCTATAGCATCGGATAACACTTTTCAAAGNATTAAAAAAGAAAACTTAGCTTATGAAAGAAATTTGAAACTTTTCTTACGATGTATCTATCGTTTATTGAGCATCATATTCTATAGCATCGGATAACACTTTTCAAAGGGTAAAGTTAGATGTATTTTATTTATGGCAACTGGCTTTTCTTAATACATTTTATGAACATTGTCACTTCACGGACATTCTTTTATTCATGCTGTTCAATATCATGCGCCGACGAATTCAATTCCTTATCCAACGTGTTTAGGTTATAATCATAATAAACATTATGAGAATAGTGAAACTCAAACTTGAAAAAAAAGTTTTTTCTGCTTTAGTTTTTTCTTTTTAATGCGTTAATTTTTATGATCTCTCACAATGGGGAATTTTAATTAGAATACATTCTACTCCTCAATTCCCATTTCTTAACATGAANATAGTGAAACTCAAACTTGAAAAAAAAGTTTTTTCTGCTTATTTAGGATTGATAATATGCGTTAATTTTTTTATGATCTCTCACAATGGGGAATTTTAATTAGAATACATTCTACTCCTCAATTCCCATTTCTTAACATGAAAATGAGAGATGCATCCGCATCTCCACGTTGCAGGCTACTTACAAAGCAAAAATTAAAAATAATATGTTACCCCTAAAATTCAGGAAAGGGTGAATTTATTTGGAACTTCGTTATAAAAAGAAACAGGTTGGGAGAGGAAGAGGACGTCTAATACCTTAAAAGAGATATATCACACCAAAATTTTTATATGGTATACCATATTATATATCCATTTGAAACGGTCCAGAGGTAATCGATCAACCATAAAAAATCATATATTCCCTGTTCCTTTTGTTACCATTTAGGAGCTTAAAACATTTGTTTAATTGTTCCCAAACCGTTTATGTGTGGAAGCCATTCTCGACCGCCCGCGCGCGTGTTTTTTGTTTTTTTTTCATTTTTCTCAGCATTTACATAAACCCTCATATCATTCAAACAAAAACCACTGTAAAGATTACATTTAATTGTATAAACATTACTCAGTGCACATTTAGCTTATTTTCTTACTTCTATGAAAAAAAGTTTATAAACTTCGATATCAATATAAAGATAATTTCACATTCTACATTTTTTTTAAACAATGAGCGGTATATACAACTTTTTTTTGTGGGAGTATACACACATTAGTACTATTTCCCAATAATATACCAACGTTGTTACTTTTCAAATTTTGAACCGTACCCCAAAAACACACTGGTAGCTATGGGAGTGGAAGGTATCTTGATTTTAACTATTAAAAGATTTTAAATTGGAGGACCACATGGATTACCATGATTTTATATCAAAACAAACAATAAATCAATGGACATACTAATATTAATTGTTTTACAAAGGAATGGCACAAAAACACGTTCCCTAATAATCCCACCAAAAATCGAACATAAACACACAATGGACATACACTAAATTACATAAAATATTCAATACTAAAACTTACAAGTAAAAACATGGCATTAATTTAAAGATGAAGGATTCATGATTATGTACAACAAGGTTCAGTTAAATGTTATTGAATTCGTCAATGAAGGGAGATTGAATTGATCATGAAAGATCATACTGTATGTTAGATTTTTACTAGCCAGTGAAAGGTATGTGTGCTCATACTTTCTTGTAGCATTGCCGATGCTCAGTTGGCGAACAGCGTCCCAGGCAGTAGGAAGACGCAGGAGGCATCGACTGTGTGTGGATCCATCAATAGTATTTAAAGTTTCACACTGATATGATCACACTGTTTCCATAGTCACAATAAAGCCATATTCACGACAGTTCCAGATGGTCGCATTACATGGTTGAAGAAAATGTATAATTTTACCTCACGTACAACACGCGTCGCAAAATGTTCATGACGGACGCAGTTACGGCCCGATGTTGACTCGACGAAGTCTGAAGAGAGAGAGAAGCTTGAGCTAGTGGCTACGGGATCTTCCTTTGTTAACTCGAGGGAAAACACTCCCGCGCAAATAAATTATTATTGAATTGTTCGTGTGCAAATTAAAGAATTTGATACCAATTTTAAAAAATTATTCAATGTTACATTAAAATTAGAAAATTGATATTCAGAATTTGTGTCGATTTTCCATGTAATGAAAAAGTAATTAAATATTTTTGTTATCATGAAATGTCTGAGTGAGAATAAAGCACTCTAGTAGCATATGACGTTCTTAAACCTTTTAGATCTATTGATAGTATTAGCTAATATTATTAGCTTCTAGTGGAAATGCACCATCAAATTTAGGGTTAAAATATTTATGATAGGAGTAATGATAAAATTTTAAAATGTCTTTTGTATGATACTTATGAAAAACAGAACAGAATTCTATATATTGAATCTTATACATCTGATATATTCCTTACGTCATTTTTCATTGATACGTTGCTGCTTTGAAATAGAGCGTTCTGGTGTGAAATCAATTCCGAACAGACAAGATGAAAAGAACATTAGTTAGTTTATAGTGAGTTAATATAATCAAGTAACTCTTTATATTTGTGTTACATATTTTATGACTATTACCTTAGTTAATTGTTACTTGTCTGTATCCATATATCTCATACTCCTTCGGATAACCTGTTTGCTAATACGACTTTGAATGTTTTTTCTTTCTTTCTTTCTTTCTGAATGGTCCGGGGGACGTCCTTTTTCTCTGAATGATGGATGAGTGATACAATTGTTATAGCTTCAGAGACTGGCGCGCGTCGGTCAGCATCTGCGGTGAACCGCGTGACCATTTGTGGTTGTATGCATCACTGTTTGCACTCTAGTGCCTAGGGACATTCAATGCCACGACTATCACCCCCACTTCTGTCTTTCGGCAAAGACACGCTTCTTACAATTCCGCTACTTGCAGATTTTGAACTGAATTGTTGATTTCTCATTACGTGCATAAGAAATGTACCTTACGAATAATTTTTAAACCGGTCTGTCGGAAGACTATCAATACTGTACGGTGAGAATTCGGACCGAAAAAACCCAGTGCTCCGAAAAGTTTAGTGAACGCGCCCGAGCGCCGATCAGCTGAAACGACGCGCCCAATCAGACACGAGCGACGTGCCCCCCACCCCCACCCCCACCACCTATACTGGTCGAGGCAGCCTGCGCGCAGAGGGGGAGCAAGATAGACGAAGCACGGGAGTTGAGAGACGAAGCCAGACTACGAGAGCGACAGTAGTGGTCGCGAGTACAGGCACTTCGAGAGCGACGGCAGTGATCGCCAGAGTTCTGGCGATCTTAGATGATCACGAGTAACGAGCAGTACGAGACCATACCATGGGGACGGGTGGAGCGCCGTCATATGCGCGTCAGCTTGAGGTCAGGAGTTGGTACGGCTAAACGCGTCACCGGCCGACCACGCAGTGTTACTCTGTTATGCCGTTGTCGGAGCGACTAGAGCAAAGATGCTCGAAGCATATCGTATTTTGTGGGTTGTAGACGCAATATTTTTTCTGTGTTCTCTTCTGCAGAAAGTTAATAAAAGGTTCTTTTTGTTACGAATGCATTGAATCTTCCTTCCAGCAACTAACCAACGTGTTCAACTGTTTCCTTTATAATATGAGATCTAAGTAGGAAGGTTCGACCCGGCTAGCGGCTCTAGAATGCGCGAGTCATTCGTGATCTTTGAGAATCATCTTTCCACGTGTTGAACTCCGATAGTTATATATAAGGGCAGTGTATATCGGCGATGTAGAAAAGTTCTTCGCCCGTATCTCCAAATTTGTTATTATCCTAAATTAGTGACCTTTAATAAGAATTACACAACAAATAAACCAGAACTTTTAAAGAGAATATACTATACGCGACCTATTTTATTATTATACATCGGGTTATTAGTTAATACGACAAAACGTCATCACATCAGTTATAAAATTTAGTTTTCTGGAAGAATAAACGTTTTCCTTTTCTAATGATAACTCATGAAACTGCTCATGTATATCACGTGAGATTCCGTTGCATTTTTCTCCTCATAAGCAGCTGTTTAGGAACACCGGCACTGTTATATGAAAAGCATGGAAACTCAAAATTATATATCGCACTTTCTGTCACTGAACTACAGTGTTGCGTTTACGCACAAAAGCAATTTCGCCATTTAATTGCTCATGCAAAATCTTGGGATACATTCTCGCTATGCATGCGTTTTGTATCCTCACGGCGTGAATTTCTCACACACGTCTCGATACGGACGAAACACAGGGAGAACGGGAGAACCGTCAATTTAATGTATTCGTGACCATTAACAGGACTCTGCTACATCGAAAGCAGTTGATCTGGAGGATTTGCTACCTCTCATTTCTGTCGACGCGGGCTTTGATATCAGGTGTGATTTGCGTGACATTCTTCACAAAAAAAAATTTAAAAACTACAATTTTATAGATATTTATATTAAATGTTGTTTTGGTACATAAATAAAATATTAATATATTCTGGTCAGCATTCAAATTTTTTGTATTACAATTTTCAAATGTCTAACTTTATTAATTATGCTAACAAAAAATAGTTTTGAGCATTAGTGGCAAATGCGTAATACTTATATACANAACAAAAAATAGTTTTGAGCATTAGTGGCAAATGCGTAATACTTATATACAAAAGTTTAAAAATTGAAAGGTTTTCGGAAATTCATCTTCATATATAGTAACCACGATAAACATAATAAGAAACTACACAAAAATTACTAACTGAAGAAAACAAGTAGCATAAAAATAAATTAATTCAAATGAAGAAAGCAGTGGAAACTCATTGTATTAATAAAATTGCTGATAATTCTGAATTTACCATCTTAGTTGAAACTACACTTAATTATCAAGTCACTGAAGAATTGAATTGAAAATTAATTACTTGTAATTTGAATTTTGCTCTCAAGCTGAATTGCATGGTGGTTACCATATGTAGTGGTAGAAATGAGTTTGTGAATTTTTCACTTTTTATAACTTTAAGAAACTGAGATTTAAAAATGTTATCTGTTAAAACATAGTTCATAGAACGAAAATCAAGTTAAAATAAATTGTTGCCAGATTGGGTACGTCAAAAAAAGCTCCTTGCGTTCTTCGTGAACGAATTCAGTGTGAATAGGTTGTCCTAACTACTTTCGTCAGTGCAGTAGAAAGAACGTGTCAATTGAGCTCGAACTCGTTTGCAGTTCTTCAATTCATCCTTAAGGTTTTCATGGCATAGCAATTGATACCATGGCTTCGTATCATGATATTCTGAGCAAATGAGAGTCCATGTAATTAGCCCTTGCCTGAGAATCTCCTCAGCGGTGATCGGACATTTCACAAGAAAAAAAACAAACTTTTATGGCGGTTTAAATTTCTTAATTTCAGGTTTTGAATTAGAAGTTGCAAATAAAAGGAAGTCATCATGAAAAGTAGAACGCATATTATGTTTATTTGGACAATTTTTCCTTGTCATAGAGGATCACATTATAAAAAGGAATATTTCTGAAATCTTGTAAATTCGACATTCAAAGTTCTTGTAAATTCGACATTAATACGGTTCTTGTAACAATCTTTAAAGCGGATATAAAGATCATATTCCTGCAGTTATTTTGGCTAAGTACAAACTTAGCTCTATATCTCGAAATTTCATAGTTTATCAAATAATTGATAGAAGTGTTTTACGAGTGTTCAGTACTGGGAAGTCAGACTCAGTCGAAAGATACTTTTGTGAGATTCTCACAACTTAACTGTAGTTACATTTGAAGAATACGTATAGTAACGAAAATAAATTTGAACATGTGGCATATCCCAATATGGACTAGATATATATCATAATTTTCATCATCTAGAATGATAAGATTTACTCACATTAACCATGTTGTGCAAAAATTAATGCAAATGAGGAATAGATTCATGTGTGAATGTTGGCCTTTGAATATAATAACCACATCGGTCACCGGATACACCGCGTCCTTCGGTGGAGGAGCGCGTTACCAACTGACGACGGTCGACCAGCCGCACCGTGGCCGTAAACCGCGTTTAATCCAGCGCCCTGAGGGAATTAAAACTCTGGCGGCACTTCGTCACGGGCTCTGCTCATCGCCTCCCTCACCAACTCACTCATCCCCTGCATGGAAATGCTGCCAACTCTTCGTGTTACCAACACTGCCAACACAAACATATCAGAACTAGCACTACTCTATCTCTGGGACATCAGAATTACTCTCGTTGTAATGGCGAAAGTTAAAGAGCGGTAGCTCATATGCTAATCTTACGAGATCAAATTCAAGATAACGATTTACTGGAAGGTTTTCTTCACCCTCCATATTCATAATATAATAAGCCATCTACATCGAATATCTAATCGAGAGAGGGAAGTCGAATGAACCCCCTAAGAGGGAAAGGAACTATAAATGAATTGTGATACGAAGGTTGTTTTCTAAATTCTTACCAGTTGTGGACTAGTTTTTGATAAGAAAACGAAAAATACTGAAAGGAAATAAAAGTACAAAATACTCTATAGTTCGATAATAACTTGTACATGTAATGTTTTGCGTAAAATTACAAACATATTGACATTCTATCAGTATTATAACTCGCAGCTAACTTTTTGTCTTATCTAGGAACTTATGCTGAATTTTCTTGAATCCGCCTCTGCCTCAGGGCCCTTGATCGGAATTGATGGGATGGTCCCTTGCTTGCTTCCGGAGAGTAAATTAGTTTATTGTCCTCCACGTGGTCATACGCAGTTTGTACTGTTTTTTGACAATAAATTTATTATTACTCTAAATAATTATTTAGAGCTTTTTTGTTTCATTAAACAATTTTTCCGCAATGTTCCATCCAATATTTTAAGTGGGCATTGGAAAGGATATGAATTAAAAGATTCAATAATACATTAAAGCTGCAAACTGACGCAGAAAGATTGTCAAATGTGTACATTTAGTTCATAAGTATAGTTATTCTTTTACATCAGTTCTGTTTATAAACACTTCCAATGTTAAGTAGTGACGGTACTTACTTTTCTCATATTTATGTTTTTGTAGAATAATCGCAAAATATTGGGTGAAACGTGAAAAAAATGCACAATAATATAAACCATTAAAATAATACTAATGTCCATAATAATTATCTAAAATTACAATTCTCGCAACATAACTATTGTTACACCTATTTCGAATGTAAATTTTCATTAATCTGACATTTCATTATTTCATCATTTTAAAATTCTATATTATGTAAAATCACACTAAAGGACTCATTTAGTATTAAGAACAATATAAAGCATTAAAAAATTTAGTTTCCAATTCATATTATATCTCAATTTAATGAACACGGATATCTTGCTTAAAATATCCTGAAATGCGATATCACGTATTATAATCAGTTTTTGATAGTATGAATATATTTCAATAGAAAAATATATTTCAAACATTTTACGTTATGTCCTTACGCGTCTGTTTATCGCCTTCAAGTACAAAGGAGTAATTTTCAAATTGCTAGCGATTCTGACGTAATAGTATGTTTGGACTCGGTAATTTTCATGCCACGGGATAAAAAGTAATTGATTCCGTAAATACGATAACAATATTAGAAATCAAATTATCGTAAATTCTCTATTACGTTCCAAGTGCCTCCCAGAGGTATCCGGCATGATGAAGGGAAATAATTTGTCGGATTGAAACCACTGGGGGACTTAAAAGTTTCTCTTTACATCAACTGGTCCAAAATAGAAATTATTCTTAATATTGGATGAGTAATCGAAAATTCGTTTTCGCATCCCTTCAGGCGATCAGCCCAAAGTGGTTGTGGCGCAATATCTCGTCTGCGCTACGGGAATCTGCGAATTGGAATCTATTTCGAGATCCTTTTCCATTTCTTCAGTAAATAAACAAGGAGAAACTCTGTTGGAGATACATTCATATAAAAGCTTTATGAAGTAAAAGTATCTTAATGTTTTATGGATACTCCACTTTTTAGCATGTGCTTTTTTAGCATTACCGAAGTGTAATGGTCTTAATAAATCATTAATGTGAGTGATCAGTAACGATTTATTATGACCATTACACTTCGGTAAAAATAACGTCATTTAGCTCTAGTAAAAGCGGCCATTAAGTGGCCACCCAATAGTCATTTTTATTAGAGAGTTAAAATTACATTTCGAATTATGAGATGATGTATTGAGACGATGTATTGAATATAATACGGGTCTTTTTCAGTCATCCATATTATGAAATAATTGTAAAAGCAAACATTTGAAAAGGACTTTTCTGTTGTCACATCTTTGGTATAATTCTCGACTATCGAAAATTATTACCAATTATCTGAAAACATCCACCAAACAAGAATTAATGGGAAATAATAAGAAAGAAATATTATATAATTTATATCCTTCAAGTATCGTGAATACAATTTTCTTAGAGTCCTTAAATTGTTTGCATCATCAACGTCGGGTAAAAATGGCTATGGATCGTGACCTGAACCCGGGATCACGTGCTCTGGTCGCAGATACGCTGCTTAGGGTGTCCCGAAATTTTTTTGTTTTTTTGTTTTCATTAGCGCAAGAACTTTTGAAATTTGTGTAATTGATCGTAGATTACCAAAATAATTTTAAAAATAAAATAAAACTATATCTTTAGGGTTCTACCAATCTTCAAAGCTTTGAAAAATTGACATTTTTATGGTGATTTTTCTCTGTCCTTAATTTCGGCTCCTGAAATAAATATAAAACATATTTACTGTTTTTTCTGTGTAGGTGTAATACATACACGACGTTTCGATTTGCATGCGACGACATGTTACCAGCGACTTCGAATTTGTTAGGTTTCAACAAGTGCAAATTCCTTCAAGTTTCAACTTGTATCGAGGACTTTCTTGACTTGACTCGCGATTGTTTTGTTCGTAACCAAAGTAATTTTTAAGCTATAAAAGTACAGTTGCGATTGCTACAGTGTTAAAAGCGGATTTTATGATTTTTAAATGAGTTCGAGGCGTAGTGAGATTACTTGTGCTATATTGGGATCATACAAATAACTTGACGATCGGCGGCTACCAACTATAAGGGACGGCATTAAATTTATTTTATTTGTCAAGTACGACCTGATATTGAAGTATAATGGAAAGAAACGATCTAATTCCGATATGTATGCGATTGTTTATGAAGAGATCAACAAAATTTGGACCAAAGCTTCGATTCCAATCGTAACGAAGGAAAGAGTTATTCAGTTACTGAAATCCTATTTCGAAAAGTACCTCAATTTGAAAAGAGACCCCAAAAGTAAACAAAATGATAGTTTTGAAAACAAACTGAAGTGTTTTTTAGAGTCATCTGAGAAGTTTTTCGACGTTGCTTCTTGTAAATACACTTCATTTGAAGCTTGATGGTGTTTAAAACCTAAGAAAGTTCCCATCAATGAGAGAAGTTTCTGTTGGATCAAAGAAATGAGAGGAAAATGGTTCTAAACGCTGTTGACAAGAAAGAAACGGTTAGATTGATGAAACGACTGCAGAGACAAGTTGAAGAGTCAATAAGGGCAGCAAAAAAGTCGTGTTCTACTCAAGAAACCGATTCTGTTTCAGCAAATTGTGAAGAAGCTTCACGCCAATGACTTACCCCTTCGTCATTTATTCTTGACCTTAGATGGTTGCACTTCGAGTCCTAGAGAATATTCCGGACCTATTGGAAAACAATTAGCTGGTTGCGAAAATAAAACCGAGGTGTCTTTTTGTGCGATGGCCAGACTTGCCGAAAAATGTGCTCAATGAACTAAGTACTGATCAAAAGTTCTCTTTATGAGATATGTCAAGCTGCATCAACTGGTTCCTGTACTCCTGAGCTGGGAAACCGTCAACCTGAAAAAATGGCGCACTCAAGATGGCTTACTTTTGCTAATCGTATACTCAGACTTTAATCCATCAGTACTCTTAATCCATCAGAAAATTTGCAATTGCTTGTCAACTACGTGGTTAAATTATACGCTCCGATTTCGTTCCTAATCAAGCAAAAGATGTCTTTTAAGGACGGAGCCAATTATTTTTTCAACTGATTATGTTCTCTCGATTTTTACCCGAAAATCTGAAATCTGTTGTCGATTCTGTTATCGAAAGAAATGCTTTTTTTGCGCACCCATAAAACCTACTTGTCAGTATGTTGTTTGATGATAGAGATCACATTCTGGAGCTGGCATTGCAAAGAATAATAAAGTTAGAGAAGCTGAAAGTAGCACTAAACGCAGGATATTTAAACCACCAAAAATTAACTTATCTGCTAGAGATTACACCGAAATTATTGTGTGTCACGAGTGTCAGGTTACAGCACCGCCAGTTCTTCGACATATTTCTAATTAGGACATTCAAATTATGGCAAAAGATAAGAGTTTGGAAATTGTTGACTTTCTTTGTCGCACACAATCTGTCGAAAGATGTGTTAAACTGGTAACAGAGGCCTCACAAAATGTAACTGACGCTACTTCTAGAGATTGCTTTATTACAACCAGGTTGCAATCTCAAGCAGAAATGCCAAATTTTGGACACAAAACAAAGTTTATATTTTAAGTTTTTGTCATTGATTATAAGCTCTATTTTGTTACCTTGTGCATTGTTTCATTTATTTCAAGGATAAAATTCCTTTTAAACTTGTTTTTTATATTATTTTAGACATACGGTAGACATATTTTAGACATACGGTAGACATATTTTAGGCAATGGTAAAATTTACGTCAATGTGCGGTAGAGCCCCCAAGATGGCACGCAATTCTAGGTTTTTTACCTTTTTCGTAATAAAAATAAGATTACGCAAATTTTGATACCTCTTGCGATAGTGTAACTCGAAAAAATTCTTTTCTTGTACATGGACGGGACAGCCTAACGCTGCTCTCTGCACTAATTTTACCATGTTAACATGGCCCTAGAGCAGGGCCGTACACGCTAGCGCTACGGAACCGCATAAGTTGCTCTGACTCGCAGTCCTTATAAGCAGCATAAGTGCTCTGCCTGCTGATCGCTGATCATACGGGTCTCAAGTCACACAATAGGACTAATGACATGCATCTATTATCGAATTAGAAGTGGCATTTAGACTTCCAGTGACATTAGTTTTATTGGAGTGAACAAAATTAAATAGTATTTTTTCAGTTAATATTTTTCTTAGAAAAGAATAACTTTAACTCTCCAATAATTTCTGAATGAAAAGAGCAATTAAATAACATCAATTCATAAACAATTTCTTACATTTGGTGTATTATAACAGAAAAATTGCATTTACAGTAAGAGAATCAAACATAATCAGCAAGTTTATTAGAAAAATAAGGAGCTTTTTCAATTTTATTTTCGGTTTTGCTCTTACTTGGCCTGGAATGTATGGTGCATAAAATGAAGAGCTTTAGTCACAGAACACATTTTAAATTATAATTAGGTTCGGAATTTCTAGGTCTAGGGAGATACTTGCCTAGGATCGACCCATGTAAACGGCCCTGTTTTACGTGAATATTTGAACGAGTATTGACAAATGTACCCCGTTTTTTTTCTTCAAATTACAGTTTCCCCTTTTTTCTCAGATATCAACGGAAAATCCTGGAATTTCTTTGATGTACTTTTATATTTTCTTTCGGTGTTTTTTGTGGTCATTTTTGGTATGGTACTCAATCTTATCCCATACTACAAAAAATACTCATATGCTTTCAGGTACTTTATACTTTTTGCAAGGTAAAACCAGAGATGTTAAATAGATGTTTGCGAATTATGTTATAAGAAGATAAGGGGTAATAGTAAGATTATGGGTTGTAGTTTTAAAATATTGTGACAACTACGATAGAGTGTGAGGAAATACAAAAGCTAAGAAATACGCCTATATATTTCAAAATATTATCATTTAAATATTAAAATTTGTTAGTAACATTTCTGGTTATAAACATTTCCTCTTTTATATGATTCTTAGTAACGAAATAACGTTTTCTGTAAATTAGTTAAATTCTGTATTGAATCATTATCAGAGCATTTTGTTAATGATAATTTTTGTCACCCTCTCTAAAATTATGGAATTCGCACTTCTAGAACATCAACAGAAAAAGTATAGTTCTTTATCCTATATTTGGTGGTATCAGTACTATCGCGTAAGAAGCATTTTTTTGTTATTAGATTGTTGATATCCGAGAGTTGATTCCTTTACATTTTTCAATTACTTACATTTTCCCACGACAATCACGTGTGATGTGACTCGTGTTCGCCTAATATCCTCTTTACGTCCTTCAAATACTTCTCACACTCCATGGACTTCATATATACTAGTGCTTGTTTACTGGACCACTAACCTTCACACCGCTCAGCTGTTACGTTTGTCTTCCGCCTTCAGCTGTTTCTCTCTGTTCCACGGCAAACAAGAACAGAACCTCTGTTTGAGAGGGAAGTAGGGGGGGGGGAGTCGAAGGTCGCTTGGGGACTTGTGAGGAAGCGCATTATGTCGCCAGAGGTCACGTGCCCTCGAACGTGGCTTCAAGCAGCTCACTCGAATGTGTCTGTCTCATGGGACTCATGTTGTCCAATGATCTCCAGTGACACTCCTCTCAATGACGCTGGGCGGGTTTAATAATAAGGGTAATGAACGTAAAGGTGATTATAAATTATTATGATTCACCTGAGAATTGCAGGTGGCTGCTCACAAAATAGTTTTAAATGAAAGAAAAAACTTTTATTAACAAAAAATTTCTATTTTATATTCACACATGTAAGTAATAGGTAAGTTTTAAAATAATATGATCTGAGGGAAAATCTTTGTGCAATGGAATCTATAAACATTACACATGTAAAAAATTTGGTACATGAAAGAACAACCCTCGAGTGCCTTGCAGAGTAATGAAAAATATTGCATAAAAACTATTCAAATAAGATGAAATGGAAACTGAGTGATTTAAGAAAGCGGCAACCAATAATCTGGATGCAAAATTGGACATTGATTATCATACAAAATACTATTTTTCAAACACTTTTTATTTGAATAGTACTATTTGTGTTGCATTTATTCGGTCATTTAATCTTGAATTAATGTTTGAATCAAAATTGACATATTATAACACAAATAAAATGCAGCATTCATTGTTACCAGTTAGCACTATCAGTGAGCACTTGGTAAAGTATTTTTTATTTAAAAGCGACCTGAAGAATTATCCTCCCCTACAATACTGTATTACAGTACACTAATTCGAGTATAACATCCTTCAATGGAGTATTACATTCTATGAGTTCATTACTTGCAGCATGAAATATTTTATGTATCAAATGCAATCCTTTTGGTAACTCCGAACACCGATTTCCAGAACCTGTAACGTTACTTGCCTATCGACACACAATTCAAATTTTGAATTTGTTCATGTGACACTATTCTATGAATGATCACAATATAATATTCAAATACCGATAGAAAATTAGTGTTTTCATTATATGATGTTGTTTTGTTGATGAAGGCAACATGCAAAAACAATAAATTGCAGTTAAACATTAAAGCTTCGTAGTAACGAAAATCAATCAATAAATAATTTAAGACTTACGACCTGATAATGGACGAATTTAATGTTTTTTGTGCAATTAAGTAAACAACGTTTTGGCATTAGGTTTATGTCGTCGTTAGGAGCAAAACATTACATGAAGAAACGTAACAAAACAAGTTAAAACTGGGATCGAAACGTTCTGTTCGAAACGTTGAGTTCGTTGTATTCGTCCATCATACGGTAGAAAGTGTTAATTTTTTTGTCTATATAATCGACGTTAACACATTAAGGCCCAGCGATCTTTTTATAGATCAGTCAGAATGGTTATATATTTCTTACAACTAAAAAATTTGGACTTCTGTTATAAGTATTTTGAAGTTTCATAGAAGTGTAGGAACTAATACATATTTTTAAAGTATGATTATTGATACTTAAAAAAATAAAATAATAAAGTCTTGTATGTTACGAGTTGTATGTTACGTGAGCTGAGTTGGTGAAACTTTTTATTTAAAGAAATTTCGTATTGCTAAACATGTTTCTCTTTGTTGCTATAAAAGATGGGAGTAATTCAGCAAAATGGTACCCGAGATATCACTTTCCAAAAACTGCTGATCTATTTATAGAACGTTGGGCACTCTGCGCTTCGGGGGAACTTGAGGAGCATTGCCGCTTGCAGCTGACGTACGTAGAGAAAGAGTCATAGGGCGGCTCTTATGTGTCCATTGTTCCGATATAGTGTATGTTCTGTGTGAACATTTATTTGGTATATACGAGAAGACCTCTTTTATTTGTATCCCTTTTGCATCACTTTGTTTCATTATTCACGGTGACGGACGATGACGAACTTCCAGATGATGCGTTAGTTTACTCGATTGAAAATTATGTTCCAGGACAACTTGTACACAAAATGAAAAAGAACCATATGTTTATGTACTATAGTTACGTTCCATAAAATATGTGCGTGCGGATTTACTTTTTGACGTATGTTTTTCAGACTATTGGGAGAAACGAAATAAAATAATATAAAATAAAATAAAACGAACTAAACTGACAGCGAACATGCCTCTCACAAAAATCGTACCCGGTGTACACAACATTAGGGGGTAAGCAAAAATCTGGCATCCGCAACACTCAAAATAAACTGACAAAACTGAAGGTTTTGACTCAATTACAACAAACGGAGATGACCCTGCATTATGAGGACATATTGCAGAATTTTTTATTAGAGTCTGTTTACTATGCGAGTGCATCAAAGAATTGCCGAGATCGTACTTTCGATCCTGATGATCATAGATTATTTCTCGGAATTCTTCACCTTTATGCCACATTTCAGCGGTTTGCAATTTTCGAACAGAATTTCTCGGTCAACCAAATGATCGTCTCAATAGGCAAAAATAATTCATAAAAGGGAAGCTGATTAGATTGGCTTACAAGCCATGGTTTCCTTGTAGAATTTCCCAGATGATATTGCTAAAAAATTTATTTGCATTGTGAAAGAGGAAGAACATACATGTAAATGTGATGATAGTATGAAAGATTTATGTATGTTCATCGAAGTATGCGGTTCACCTCCTTGACATCTCAAAGAAATGTGCACTTAGAAATGTGCTACGATGGAATGGACCATTATGTGAGGAAAAGGAAGGATGAAAGACGCTGCCAATTTCAAATCAGTCCGGGGTGACCTGTGACATTATGTCAAAATGCAATGTTACTGTGTCAAAAATGTTTTGAACAAGACCACATTTTGTAGAAAGTCGTATCTTTACATCAGAAAGAGAAATGAAGTTTTATAACAATACAGTGCATTATTTATAATCAGTTTACTATAAAATAAGCAAGTTTTGTGTGTTATGTTTTGCATACTCAATGCATCACGAATCTGCCCAGCGATAGATCGACTTATTATCGATAAACGAAATGTAAAAATAACTTTTTGTTGTCATTTTTATCATCCTACAACCTCCAATGACTAACTGTAGAGATATTAAGCGAATTAAGGAAAAAAATAATAATTTGGGCGTTAATGGGTTAATACCAGAAGACTCCGAGGTAATTATTCCTATGATGTCCATGATTCATATCCTGTAACAATATAATACTTTTAAAATAATGTATAATAATATATTTGATACGCACAAAACCCGAATTCGTCCATTGGACGATAACTAGTTTTAGTCGATTCGTCTTTGCCAGATCTAGTTCTGGGCGTTTTCAAAACGACCAATACGAGTTTTGGGCGTTACTCTTCGGTCAAAACTAGTTCTGTGCGTTTTAAAAGAACCAATACTAGTTCTAGCAAAACAGAATCGTCGAAAACTAGTATTGGTCGATATGCAAACTCAACAAAAGCGAAACTTTTTATGTTCAAGGCAAAAACCGGAAGTAAAGTATTTTGTTTCCATTTAAGAAATTTGAGGGAAAATGGCACTTCCTGCCTTTTCGTGTTTTTTTAACGATCAGGTTAGTTGAAAATGATTAATTTCAAGTATATTTTTTCACGCATTTGATTTTACTGTACTGAATTTGATGAACTGGGACAGAGTCTTACTTTCATGCAAGGGGGTTGCGACAATCACCTTGCTGCTTCAAGCTAAGAAGGTATAAATAACATTAATTTTGCTAAATTTTCAGGTAGTTATTTTTTCTTCTTGTTCAATTCCACACATTGTTTTACAACTTTTTATTACAGAATGAAGAGTATTGTGCTCATTTATTTACAGTTGTGCCACACAATGGTGGAATGAGTGTGTATGTCTTATAAAATAATTCAGATTTCATCTCGATCTCAGGATTTAAACATTGTTATTTAAATATCAAAACAATAATTTTTGTTTCTAATTATTCTTGATGGATGCAAAGGGATAGAAGTGTTTTCTTGTTTTGGTCGTTCACACCAACGTCATTGAATATTATTTTCGTAATGTCATGGTTTATTTTCTCACAAACTAATCGAGAAATAATTTGTTTGAATGCAAATTTTGTTCAATCAAATACATAAAAATTGGTTTCTGGATTTTTCTATATTTCGTTTTGTAAAAATAAGTGAAAAAGTTTGGGGCATTGTCCAGACTGACTCTTCAACGCAATGAGAAAACTGTTAGCGTGATATGCTCAGGTAAAATATCATGATCAACAATATGTCATTCTGTTTACATAAATACGTATCATAACTCCGACTACATAAGCAGAACACTCTTCATCTCACTAATATATAAAATTATGTTCTATTGAATGAAATGAAATTCTAATGAAAACGGGAGACGGGGCCAGAGATCAAAACCGGGACCTCACTAATACATAAAAATAAAATAATAAATAAAACCCCTTTTTAAAAACAAGGGAAGAACTAAAAGAATTAAATAGGTTTAGGTGTTTATTATGGTAATGTAATACCAAATGTTAGTACCTCGATACATATTTCTCATTAGTAGATCCTAATAAAAATAAACATGCTTACTATCTTTTTCGTTGTAAATCATTTCATATTTCATAAAGCTTGTCGCGCGAAAAGTTCATACAAGTAGATACCAAATATTTTCATAGGACTGTGTTAGGTAGGCAAGTAAGTACTTGCCGAAGTATATATTTCTTTGGATTCACATTTTACTAACATGCCCGAAAACAGATCAAAAACGAACATTTATCCAAGTTGGTGCATTCCAATATCATCA